>BPLR01010784.1:0-77993 GCA_021605095.1 Caerostris extrusa
TAAACTTAATTATTTCCTAAATAAAAATTTTTATTAAATCGAAAATCGAAATCGAAATGATATTATTTATTAAATCGAAATATTCCATGATTATTCTGGGACATCTTCATAGGTCGTCGTCATCATCATCATGCATCAGCGTCATTGGCGCAACAGTCCCAATGGCGTGCCGAGGTGAGATGCTACCTACTGGTCGATTTCAAGACAGGAGAATGTCTCTACTCGCTTTTAGCGTAAGGTTGCATCGGCTCTCACGTCTCAACGCTCTTTTCGAAAGCCGGAATCGTAGGTCCAAGTCTAATGGGCTCGGACCTACGATTTAAAGTGGATTCCGAGGCAGTATAAACATCCCCGGTACTGCCCGACTCGAATCCGCTGAAAATCTGCAACCCCAGGAGCCAGAATTCTGCACTCCATCGAGGCTATATAAGCGTATACCATTTAATCTGACACCTATGCAGAAAAAAAATGGAAAAGATCAATATTGTTTTTTTCCGCTGCATTTTATGCCTATCTTTCCTTACCGTATTGCCTTAAAGCTGACTGAGTAATCAGCTAATATATTTAAGTGTTGAAGAATATCTTTGAGTGATATACAATATAATATGTAGTGATACATTTCTAATATTATTGCTAGAGTTTTCGTGTGGCAGTTTCCATTATTGTGAGTTATTGTAGATTTCATTATTGTAGTTATATTCATTATTTCCTTAATATACTAGAGATTCATTATTGTAGAGTTACTAGAGTTTTCAACGATTTAATCTAGGGTTGTTTTAATGGCAGAAGCCCTTAAGCCTACGGTATGAACCTCCCCGTTACCATTCCCCAGCTGCTGCATTTGGATTGGGATTCGAGTCCGAAACCTATGGCACCGACATCCAGAACCATTAGTATAAGCATACGAGGGTAACTCTGAACCCTTTTGAGACAGTGGCAGATCGACGCAAACGCAGGGAAGAAAAATAGAAATTCGTTTAAATTTGGTAGCTCTGAACTTATGGCCGCAGACGATAACTTGTGGCAACAATGGCACTTAGCCACCGTAGAATAGATCTTGGAAGAAATGAAAAACAGAATTGACACGAGAAGCATTACCTTGAGCCATGATTTCTCTACCTTAAAGCGCATCAAACCTAAGAAGAATGCCTCAACGTTCAACTCACAAGGAAATCCAGAAGCTCCATCCTCGTGCTACTGTGTTTAAATGGCTTACAGAATTTCGTAGAGGTTTGAAGTTCTCTGCTGGATCAACAAGAACACACACAGGAGACCTTCATCAGCTGTAGTTCAGAAAATGTGTCGACCATACGAAAAAATGTCAGTCGATGATAATCGCTGCACTTACCAAATGATAAGAAGAAACTTAACATTGGATCGCAGCTATGCATAGGATTATTCATGAAGAATTGCATATGAAAATTAGTTTGTCGTTGGGTCCTCCATAATTTAACAGAACACCAAAAAAAAGGAGTGTGTCCAGAATCTGCAAAGAAAAACTTAAAAATTACTTAATGATGATGGACTTCCCTTATTTCTAAAATCATAACACATACAGTTTTTGACGTTTCAACGCGACAAGAAATAAAAGTATGGGTCATTGAAGATGACCCCAAACCAACAATGTGGTGAAAAGACAACGAACAATAATAAAGTAATGCATGCCGTCTTCTTCAGAAGTGGGAGTTGGTCAAAACCATCAAGCTGGAGGGGACAAAGAAGATAGCTACAGCTAGCTGGTAGCACCACTAAGTGTCTTCCAGAAATTATTCAAGAAATGAATGTAAGGGGACTCATGCTTCACATAATAATGCTCTTCTCATAAGGCAAGATCGACAGTCGAATTTCTTAAACCAAAAACACATCAAAATGATAGAACATCCACCTATTCCCTGATCTTTATGTGTGTGACTTTTGTCTTTTTTTCAATCTCAAAAAGAAAAATTTATGCGGTCGCCGTTTTTCATTCCGAAGATGGAGAAGAGATTGTTGGAGGCTATAAAAGCAAATTTTCCATCAATTTCAAGAAAATGGAAGGCATGAAGCATTTAATCTTTGGAAAAATCATCTGCAAAACTGCATCGATGTTGTGTGGGGACTACTTTGAACACTCTTAAAATTTGTAAGTTAAACTTGTATCATTTAGCCGTATCTCAAATTTCAGAGTGACCCTCACTATCATTTATTCTGACACCTATGCAGAGAAATACTATAAAAGAACAATACTGTATTTTATTCCTATCATTACATTTCTTTAAATTTATTTATAAGGAAAAATATTATTTAAAATTATTTTTATTAAAAATTTATTATCAAATAAATAGCAATTAATCAAATATATTATTTTGAAGGATATCCTCGAAGTGATGACCAATATAGAATTCAGTGATATAGATTTTCAAAGATTTAATCTTAGGTTTTGCTTTAATGGCAGAATCCAGTGAGTGCACAATATGAACTTTTCCCTGTCACCATTCCCAAGCTGCTGCATTCTGGTTGAAATTGGGGAGACAGAGAGAGGCCTCTCCGCGGGGTTTCCTCTCCTCCACGGGAGGGGGACTTCCATCCCAAAATATAGATATCCCCGCCCGAGACGTTATTCTAGACACCACACTAAAAAAACGCCAAACGGCAGAGATATTTTTAAATCGCAGACGACGAACCATGGCGATATGTCTTCGAGCTATGGAGAAGTGCCGCAACCATTCTTGCCAAAAACGTGATTTCTTCTTCTTTGCTCCCTCCTCCGTTGCATAAGCGACTCGGTTATCAACACCTACTGACACCTAACAATGATTTTGACAAACACACGTAACAACTGGTGTGCTACGGATTTAGAGGCGCGCGACACCTAGTAAGCCGGTAATTTAGGAGCACGGAGGCGGCTTGCTGGAATAATTATCAACACAGAACGTGTGGCGGAAAACGAGCGTGTCTAAATTTGGGAGATTTTCACAAAAACTCGGGAAGGACTTAAATGAAACAGAGGATCATATGCATTTTGCAGTAGAGAACTTATTTAAAAACAAAAAAAAATATTTAAGATTGCCTGGTCAAATGTCCCATTTTCCAAACGGCACCTTAGTTTTAAATTGTCATATACGTTGAAAAGTCTTTTTTTATTTCTTCTTAAGGAACTGTGTCAGATACATTGACAGTAATAAATAATAGCTTGTGCTCCCACTGAGATCCTGGTGTCTAAAATTTTTAACAGTAAATTGATAAATGCTGCATAATTCTCACAGATTGTTATGTAAATTGACAATATCTATTGTTCGCCAATTTGTAAATTGACAATGCCTAACTGTTTTTATGGTTTGAGTTCCCTTTAAAAGCACTTCTCTGTGTAGGGAATGCTTAAGAAACAGAAAAGTGTTTCTTTTCCTTCTAAAAGAATGTCGGTAACAGTGGTAATAATAACTAACAGCATCTTAATCATTGTTCTCGAAATCTTCCTCCTCGCTAATTATTGTAAAGATTCAACTTCTTAAAATCTATGATAGTATATAGCACATTATTTAATGCTACAAAATTATCATGTAAACTGTACGACGTCTTGTAAACAGTATTCAAATGTACTGCTCAGTTTATTGTAGAGCAAGAATGCTTTCACAATATTGTTGATTAAAGCAAATACATTTTCATATGAATGGAAAAGTAGTGGTTTTTTGTCTTCATAAGAATGTCGGTAAGTGTGGCAATGATAATTAATAGCTTCTCAATTCGTGTACTCAATTCATCCTCCTTGCTAATTATTGTTAGATTCAATTTCTTAAAATCTATGATAGCACTTAATGTATATTACTTAACACAGTACATTATTTAATGTCTTAAGAGTTTCTCCGATTATCATGTAAACAGCGACCTCTTAAAAACGGCATTCAAAAGTTCCCAGTGCATTATGAAGGAGGAATGCATTCATAATATTGTTGATTATATTGTCGATATAACAATATAGTTGACTATATATGGTTAATTGACTATAGTTGACTATATTGACTATAAGTATATTGTTGCAAATATATTTTCATATGAATAGAAAAGTGTTTTTTCCTTCATAAGAACGTTGGTAATGGCAATAATAATTAATAATTATTCTAAAGGTTCAACTTAAAATCTATGATAGTACATTACTTAATGCTATAAAATGTGTTCAAATTTTCATGCAAACTGCACAACGTCTTATAAACAGCATTCAAAAGTACTTCTCATTGTATTTTATAGCAGGAATATACTGATAAAATTTTTGAATAAGGGGAACAAATCTTTTGTTTTATTTTCAAAAATTGTTTTCATATGAATCATTAAATATTCTTCTTTTGTACGTAATATGAAAATTCCTATTTAAAATATATCATGCTGCAGTATCTTGCAGTAAACCTAACAATAAATTACTTTAACTAGAAAATCATTTTGTGAATAGATAATAAGTTTAAATTTCTTTGCTATTTCATACAATGTTTTAACATGTAATAGAAAAGGCTCACAAAGCAATTTCAAACTTGATATTTTTATCTGTAACCTTAGGTATAACGTTATTATCTTAAGTATATGTTTTTAGTCATACAATTTGATACAATATTATTTTTAGCCATAACTTTGAAACACCGAATCACGATTTTCATGCTAAGTGGACCTGCCTTCACGCCTTGCATTTCGTGCTCATGAGAAAATAGTTGAAATTTTATAATAAATTCGAAACGGTAGAGAGTAATGGTAAATTGCACAAAATATTTCTTTGTTTTTAAAACAAAATATTACTGTGTCCAAAAAGTAAGAACAGTTTTCAATTTAAATTTGCCGGGTATATGATATTTCAATTTTTCTTTTTTTTTTAGGTTGTTGGCACTGTCCTTGACATCTGTGCGAAATTTTACGTCAAAATATTCATTAGTGCTTCAGTTACACTTGGTTTTGTGAGATGCTAAAAATTATTCCGGCAATTTTTGAAATGTCTCTTCAATCGACTCAAAACGGTATCCCCGGAGTGGCCTTTTGAATTTAGGGAATAGCCAGAAGTATCATGATGCTAAATTAGGTGAATACGGTGGTTGTGGAACGATATGGCGATATGGTTTCCTTTTTGGCGAAAAATCACGAAGAATCAATGCAGTGTGAGCTGGCTCGTTCAGTGTTTTCGGTACCGCGATATGTTTTCGATATTAAAATTTGACGCGTTTGTGACCCAAAACATCTTTTAAAATGGAATTTTGAAATTCCAACGTCATCAGAAAGGTCTCTAGTTGTAAATGGACAGTTTTCAAGCACCAAATCTTTAATTTTTTTGGAAGTGAGTTTCGTTGGTTGAAATTGATGGTCGACCAGACTTGGTCGACTTCGTCTTCAACGCTTTCTCTGCCTTCTTTGAACTGTTTTTACCACTTTTAAACATTTCCGTCCGATATAGGAATGCTCACCGAATGCCTCCTGCAATATTCTAAACGTTTCCGCAAACAAAATTTAGGCGTAACTCAAACACTAATGAATATTTTGACGTGTAAAATTTCACAAGAACAGTGCCAACAATCTAAAAAGAGAAAAAAAAATTTAAAATACCTATGCCGGGAAATTTAAATTGAAAACTGGTCTTACTTTTTTGGACACAGTAGTAGATATTACATTTTTTCAAACAATTTAAGTCTCTTAATTTTTAATTATCACTATTTTCAAGGTTATGACATTGCATCAGTTTTGAGATTAGAAAAGGTGATAATAGAAAATTCATTAGAAAGTGTCAACAAAAAATTGTTCAATCATGTTTATAGCATTTGATAAGTGCAACGGAATGAAAATTACTCTGGATAGATAATTACTTTTATGTAAATTAGGTTTCACACCATAATTTTTTATCACATGAAATTTATTGATTAATATATTATATTTTAAGATTTCGAAAGACAAGAACAGGATTTAAATAATAATTGGAATTCTTTTGAAAATGTGCATCGTTTTTTTCTTTATTTATTTCTTGTTATAAATAATTTAGAATATTCCATTTTTAAAAGAATGAAAACGCATTATTAAATGCTGCATTATCCTTTGAAATATAAAGATTAAATGTCATGCAAAAAAAAGTTAATCGAGATAGATAAAATTTCGGATTTTTACAAATTTATTATAGATTAATTTTTTATTATGTTTTCTAGAGTGCAGGTTGGGCAACCAGATTGTAACTGGGTGTGGTTAGGTTGAGATACTTGAGACACAGGTTGGAGAAATCACAGCTTTATTTACGCATTCACAAACACTACACACAAACAAATAGAGACATGCAATATTTAACACATCTAAATACTGCATGTAAATATTGGCGCTTTTGCGGGTGGGTACGAGGAAGCACGGTTACAGTGAATATTTTCCATTGCCCTTCTAATTCAGTTTTAACTTCTTATCAGAAATGACGGTTATGCAGTAATTTAAAAGACTGTCAAGCAACATATTACAATTTTTAAAAAATACACCACTGGCCATTAAAATTCCTACACCAAGAAGGCGACATGTTACAGACCTGAAATTTGAACGACAGGAAGAAGGTACTGTGATATGCAAATGATTAGCTTTTCAGCGCATTCAGACAAATTCAGCATTCAGGCGCTGGTAGCGACACCTACAATGTGTTCAAATGAGGAAATTGTTCAGCCGGTCATAAATTGAATTTGAACTTTGCTGCCTAGTGAAAAGTTGTTGTGATGCCTCATGTAAGAAGCAGAAATGCGTACCAGCACATTTCTGACTTTGATAAAGGTCGTATTGTAGCGTATCGGGATTGCGGTTTATTGTATCGCAGTATTGCTGCTCGCGTCGGTCGAGATCCAAGGACTGTTAGCAGAATATGGACTCGATGGGTTGAGGATGGTAATACGGAACGCCGTGCTGGATCTCAACGGCCCCCTATCACTAGCAGCCGAGAAGACAGGCATGTTACCCACATGGCCTTAATGGGTCGTGCAGCCTCGTCACGAGCTCTGAAGCAAGAATTGAGTCGTTTGCAAGACAACAAGTGTCTGCACGAACAGTTCTACGACGTTTGCAGCAGCATGGACTCTCAGCTCGGAAACCATGGCTGCCGCTACCCTTGACGCCGCACAACAAACAGGAGCGTCTTCAATGTTGTGATCAACGACGAACCTGGGTGCACGAATGGTGAGACGTCATTTTTTTCAGAGGAATCCAGGTTCTGCTTACAGATGGTCGCATCCGTGTTGGGTGGCATTGTGCATTCATCATCGTCATACTGGTCCATCACCTGGTGTGATGGTATGGGGGATTATATGGGGGATGGTATTGGATACACGTCTCGGTCACTTCTTGTTCGCATTGACAGCACTTTGAACAGTGCACATTACATTTCTGGTGTGTTACGACCCGTGGCTCTACCCTTTATTCGAGCCCTGCGAAACCCTACGTTTCAGCAGGATAATGCACGACCGCATGTTGCCGGTATTGTACGGACTTTCCTTGATGCAGAAAATGTTCGATTGTTGACCTGGCCAACACGTTCACTCGCCAATAGAAAATGTGTAGTCCATGGTTGCCGAGTGATTGGCTCGTCACCATATGCCAGTCACTACGGTTGATGAGCTGTGGCATCGTGTTGAAGCTGCATGGGCGTCTGTACCTGTACATGCCACCCAATCTCTGTTAGACTCAATGCCCAGGCGTATAACTGCTGTTATTACTGATAGAGGTGGTTGTTCTGGGTGCTGATTTCTCAGGATCTATGCACTCAAATTTCTTGAAAATTTAATCGTTTGTTATTTCCAGTATAATATATTTGTCCAATAAATATCATTTTGTTATCTGCATTTCTTCCTGGTGTAGCAATTTTAATGGCCAGAAATGTATATCTCAGTTTAAATGTTTCCATTTTCTCAAAAATGTCTACTGGCCTTAAAGTTTTCACTCAGACTGCATATATATAATGTGCTATTAATATGGTGTACACTATACACCATATTAAAATATTTAAATAAAATTGTTAAAATATTTATCGTTAGATAACATGCCATGTTTGTTGCTTGTGTATTACATCTTTATTTTACAGTGTTATTTTAAATTTTTTTTCTTCTTTAGTCACAATACATAATTAAATTGGACGATTTCTTTACGATGGTGGGAATATATGAAACTAATTTTATTATTTTTTTATTCTGAACTTTGGAAAAAAAAAACGCACAAAAAAAATTTGATTTCTCATAAGTAAAAAATTGGAATGTTAATGGAAATGTATCTCTTTATATATATATATATTAGAAGAAATTTATTTATAAATCTTATATAAAGTAAACAAGATCTCTCAATATAAGCAATTAAATCTTGGTAGTCTTAACATAATTTCTGGTTTTTAAGAATAACAACTGAATGACAGAATAAAATAAAACTGCATAACACAGAACACATAGAGCTAAACGCATTGAACATATAGATCTTTGTGCATGATTAGTGGCTTGTGGAAAGCCATGATTGAGAACTTATAGAAGATCTTTTGGGGTATCACACCATATTTTTGTCAGATAATATTCATAAAGTGTTAAGTTTGTCGTTGGACAATGATAATGTTTATTGTTCTTGGAAAGACATTTTTAATTGGCCAAAAGTATAGAAAACGAGCCGACAATGGTAATGTATATGCGGAGAATGATTGCATACACTACAAAGACACTCTCACAATATGTAGATGGGAATTATATGAGAAGACATTTATTCTGATTCTACTAGAATAATAAGCTATTATTCTGTATGAATGGTAAAGCCACTGGTTATAAATTTCTGGTAGTATATGGCTGGCCTATCAGATTCCCTAACAAAAATGAATTCGATGGTACTTCACACCATCAATCCAAGTGTTGGGCTTGTGAACTAATAATGTATACATTGTTAGGCCTTTTTTTCTGCTGGAGGACGGCGACCTGATGGCCAACTAGCTAGCGGTCTGGCCGTTGGTACCGAAGGTTCGAATCCTGGAGGTAGTCCTGAATGCTTTTTGGTGGTTCGGAATCCACGTTAAACTGTAGGTACCGGTATACTTAGCCTAAAATGTGCACAAGAGGACAGTAGAGTGACAAACCAAACCAAAGCATATCATTCTGTATCCCTCTATAGTAGAACATCCAACCTCTCTAATACTGAGGTTATTTTCTGCTGTCGATCGGTGTCAAAGGAAAACTCTGTGCAGGGCAATGAGAACTTGTGTGAAAATAGTTATCTCGTAGAGGAGTTACGCACCACATTCATGTAAAGGAAAAAAATTGTGAACAGATTGAAATATTGTTCAGTCATGAACAAACTCACATCATTGAGGCCAACTACGGGGGATGAATAAACGACTCCGACGAATTATGTCTGTTTCTTACAATCAGGGCCGGATTTTCCTATAGGCTAACTAGGCTTCAGCCTAGGGGCCTACATTCATATTGTTAGTAAAATTAGAATGACACTATTCTAAAAACGGTGAAAAGCTAAAACACTGAATCGAAAATAAGAAGAAATTCTACACATATGACTCATAAACAAACATAAAAATGTATTGGTTAAGAACAACGCTTTCGGCTCATTGGGTCTGTTTGTTTGTATATGCTAGATTGCACCAAAGTACAGTTCACACGTTCACTGATTGTTATGGCAAATATTGACGTGCCTTATGCTACTAAGCTCTAGTTTGTTCTTGTATAAATAAAGTGCAGATTGGAACAGACAAACGAATCAGACCTATTGATATTCCGACGTTCGGTTATATTCGTATTACTTGGATAATATGAAATACGTGTTAATGATATATATCACATAGTAATGTTTTTTATTATCTCTCATGTAATTTACAAACTTAAAAATGGGACGTGAAAGGGCCTAATAAGTGGAATAGCCTGGGGCCTTTTTTCATTTAAATCCGGCCCTGCTTACTGTTCGTGTTGTCACATATGAAGGTGTAAAATGATACCAATCTGCTGGCAGCTTATACGAGGTTGGAAATCTATCCTTGAGGGCCATTCGTTGTCGTTGACGAACAGATCGTTTATTCATCATCCGTAGTTGGCCTCATCGACGTGAGCTTGTACATGACTGAACGCGTCTACGCGCGAGCGTAGGCCTCATCGACGTGAGCTTGTACATGACTGAACGCGTCTACGCGCGAGCGTAGGCCTCAAACGCGTCAAATCTCGATTGGTACCGAAAACACTGAATTTTTTTGGAAAAACATCGTCGCTTTGAAATGTGAGAAACAATGCTTTCTGACTATCAGGACAAGTTCAAATGCATCAAAACTAGAGATGAGACTTGGATTTATGCTTACGACCCTGAAACAACCGAGGAATCGAGTGAATATCGTGACAAAGGTGAAGCAAGATCGAAAAGAGCACGCCAGAGTCGCTCAAAAATCTGTTTTCTGTTTTCTTCGATTACCTTGGTGTGGTGCATTATGAATTCCTTCCGCCGGGTCAAACTGTCAACAAGGAATATTATTTGAGTGTTATGCGTCGTTTGCGTGAAACTATTCGCCAGTAAAGAGGCCACATTTATGGAAAGAAAATTCTTGGTTTTTGCATCACGATAATGGGCCAGCTTACAGTGCTTTGATTCTTCGTGACTTTTTCACCAAAAATGAAACCCATATCGTTCCACAACGACCGTATTCACCTGTTTTATCACCGTACGACTTCTGGCTATTCGATAAACTCATAAGACCACTCCGGGGACACTGTTCTGAGCAGATTGAAGAGATTCACCGTGAATTGACGCGCGCTTTGAAGGGCAACCTGGCCAATGACAATTTAACATGCATTGAGGAATGAAAAGAAAGTTGGCATAAGTGCATTGTGTCCAGAGGGGATTACTTTGAAGGCGATGAAACTAATTTGGAAGAATAAATAAAGAGTTTTTGAAAAAAAATAAAAATTGGTCTTACTTTTTGGGCACAGTAGTATATAATAAGTTTCTACTATCATTTACATAAAGCAAATATTTTCAAGCAATAGTAAGCCAGTAAATCATTAGTAAATACGCATTTCGCAATCTATTCTACTTGTTATTGTAGACTTTTTTTGTAGCGAAAAAAAAAGTTCAGTGTAAATAATGCCAAGATTCAATCCTAGAAAGTAAACAAACACTTTTTGTCAAGCACCATTCAGTGGCAGAGACCAGAGTTTAATGACTTTTCAGAGTCCACGTGATTGAAAAGTTGATTCCTCCTTGTGTGTTAAAAAAAAATTCATCCTAAATGTAAAATAAACGTTCAAGTGGAAAATAAAGAATCCCCCCCAATTTTCAGCAATGATAGGTTTTGCTTTGCCTTTTTTGTTATGCATTACTGTGTCCTTCATCGTCTTCAAAGTAATCCCCTCCGGACACAATGCACTTATGGCAAGTTTTTTTCCTGTCCTCAATGCATGCTAAAAAATCATCGGCTGGGATGTGAGATGCTAAAAATTATTCCGGCAATTTTTGAAATGTCTCATCAATCGACTCAAAAACGGTATCCCCGGAGTGGTCTTTTGAGTTTAGGGAATAGGCAAAAAGTCGCACGGTGGGAATACGGTGGTTGTGGAAAGATGTGGGTTTCATTTTTGATGGAAATGTCACGGAGAATCAATGGAATATTGTTGCAAATATTGTTAAATTAAAAAAAATTCGATATTCGATTATTTTTTGTTCTAATGCAGCTGGCGAGCACTTAGACAGTTGTGTTGGACGCCTTAAGGCAAGTGCTGCACTGATGTTACTCACTTAGCACTACCCAGGAGGTGTGTGAAGCTTGAAGATAAACTACGGGCGCAGAGTAACACTATCCCCACGACGCTCTACGATCATGTTAGACCCTGACCTACGGTTTTAAAGGGGATTCGAACCACTACAAACATCCATGGCTCCACCGGGACTCGAACCCGAAACCTATGGTATCGAGCGCCAGAGGCCAGTAAATGGCCACTCGGCCATTTAGTCCCCTATTTGATTAATTAATTTATTTATATAAATTCGATAACGATTATTGTCGTAAATGATCGTCCCGATTATTCATCATGGAGAAAACGACAATTCTGAAGTTCTTTAGTGAAATTTTAATTTGTCTGTAGACAATAATTGAAAAGAAAGTTGTACTTAAAATCGTTATTACAATGATTACATAAGAAACTTTCCATACCGTAAAAATTATTATTAAATTTAATGACAAATTAGTTAAACAATTACTAATTGTAACAAATTAGTTAAACAGTTGTAAACAAATAGTTACAATTATTATTGAATTTAATAGAAAATTATTATTAAATTTAATAATATATTTCTTTATAATTTTCTTTAAATTTAATAATATATTTAATCATATATTTCTTTAATTAAAATAATATATGAGTGTAATAACGTCAGGAATTAAATATTTGACAAAATTTAAAATGACCCATGATTTACCCCTTCCCCCAGTAATTTCACCTAACTGTATTACGTCATCCAACTACCCAATTATTTATGTTATTCGACTGATTTTCAACCTACTACGTCACGTCCTGTCTAAGAATTTCCCGATTAAAAGGATGTTGAATAAAAAGAGCAGCAAAAAATACATAGTTAAGATCTCACATTTACATCCAATTCATGTATTTGAAATCTTGCATTCATGAGTGATATTTTAAAAAGAAAATTATAACAAAATTATTTTTAAATCTAAAATATGGAATTTTAAAAGAAATATGTCATTGAACTTTTTAGAGTACATACCTAAGATAATAATACTTTTTATAACCAATTTTTAATTTTTCGTGATTACTTAAAAAAATTAAACTTCCCACAACTAGATTATAATCCCAGTGCCTGATGAGAGTGACTAGCGATGGGTACTACAGGTTTCGGGTTCGGTGGTGTCATGGAGGTTAGAGAGGTTTAGAATCCACTTTAAGCCGTTGGTCCCGGTATAATATGGTTGTTGGGCGTAAGGCTGACAACCCTACCCCTGTTACGGATCCAAGTCGGGTGCTTACTTACGGGTGCTCCATCACAACAGAAACTGTACTCGTTTCCCTTCTTCTATGAGACCACACGAGTTCTTGGACTTGATCTCTCATTTAATCATCATTTTATTTTATAATCTCACTAGCTGATGGCCGAGGGACTAGTAATGGGTACTACAGGTTTCGGGTTCAGTGGTGCCATGGATGTTAGACAGGTTTGGAATCCACTTTAAGCCGTTGGTCCCGGTATAATATGGTTGTTGGGCGTAGGCCTAATAACCCTACCCTGTAAAAAGTCAACGTCACGTGCCAAGTCAGACTTCTACCTACGGAAGCTCCATCGCAACAAAAGCTGCCCTCTTAACCTCCTATGAGACCACGTGGATTCTGGGACCAAGTGGGATAAGAAACAACAACATATTATTATTATCCGGGATTGACTTTCGGTTGTTTACTTTCTGAAAACTCTATATAATCAGTGCTTTCAAAATACTTTTCGGTTGTTCGTAATTACGTGCGAAGCGGTTCTTAGCTTTATGGTTTATAATTACCCACAGATTGATTTATAGTTACGTGCAGCGTAATTCATGATTACGATTAGAGTGGTTTAGAGTGCAATTCCATTAATAACGCAACAGATTAGTGATCGAAAAGGATTGATTTACAGTAGATTGTTTGGTTCACTTCGATGTTGATATTTAGCGTCGCGTTGCCAATGAAATAGCAGACCTTGCAGATCAATTAATAGTACCTAAATGAACTTGAAGAACGTGGCGTATTTTGAATTTTTTACGAGTGCTTTTGCTGAGAATGTTGTTTGTTATGTTTAAGAAGTATTTTTAAAATTGATATTTAATAAAAAATAGCATCACTTTGTCTTCAAATGATCGGAAGTTCTAATAGCATTTCATAAAAATTATAAAGAAACGCTGCGGCCTGATGGCCAAATGACCAATCCTCTGACTTTGGTAACACAAGCTTCAGATCTGTATCCTGGCGGTGGCATGGATGTTTGTTAGTCGTTCGGAATCCATTTTAAATTGTAGGTCCCGATCTAATTGGCCCAAAGTGTGCACAAAATGATCGTAAAGCGACAAACCAAACCGTAAAAAAAGAAAACATCAGCTGCTGGTGTTTTAAATGTAATTTGTCTTATTTACATGAAAATAGTTCCATGTAATAATTTGTGTTCCCGGCGATGCTAAGGATATTTGTAGTAGTTCGGATTCCACTTTAAAAGATAGATTTCGGTCTAATATGACAGTAGAGAGTTGGGAGTAGGGCTGACAACCTTATCCCGTAAAAAGAAAAACATCTGCTGTCTCAAAATCTGCCAATAACCAGACGGCTTTGGCCCATCATGGGGTTCTTGAGCCAATGAAGAAGAAGAAGAATTTGTGTGTTTATTTATTTTATGAGTTAGAATGATGTTTAGTGCTAAATATATAAATCATATTTCCTTTTCATACTTAAAAAACTTTGTATAACAATAAGTCCTCTGATTCTGAAAGCTTAAAATTTAAAGGCACTTAAAAGAAAGATTATTATATTATTATCTTTTTAACTATTTTACGCTTAACATATAAGGTTAGTTTATTGTACTCCACTCTCCGCGTTGTAGTTCAAAACAATTATAAACTTGCTTTTTACAATTTACAACAAAAAATATTTTTATGAGTATAATTAAAGCATTTGTCGGATCCATATGTTTAAGTGTGGGTTTAAAAGTACGATTTGAAGTAAAATGCCTAATTAAAAGTAACAATCATACTTTTCAGGATTTTATATGAAATGAGTAATTTAAAATGCGATTTTAGAATAACATTTCCTCCAGATTACATGTCTAACATGGATGGGCGTGCACAACTTCTGTGGCACAATCTGTGTGCAAGGTGCTGAACCACCGAAGTGCGACCTGGACAGTGCTGAATCTGCAAAACCTGTGTCCTTCTAGTGAGGAAGGACTTGACACAGACTATCACACAACATTTCATTTCATATAATCCCATATTTAAGACATTCGAAATAAGGCATGTACAGACAGTTCTATACTTTTAGATCATCTCATCATGTGTCTATTTTACTTAAAAATACAATTATTTTTATTTATTTATTTTTTGCAAGATTTTCAGACTTCGATGGCAGATTAAAACAGAGAAGATTCAGATTAAGTTAATAAAAAAGTAAACATTTACATATCTGAAAAAATATTTTTAAAAATGTTTTATATTTTTATTACGGTCTTAAAATCTTTTGTTAATATTGCTTTAACATGGAGGCAGCATATTTCTCACTTAATATATATTTCATTTATTGCTTCGATATTTATTGCCATAAACATGCCCCCATTTTAAATTCCATAAGATAATTGTTAAATAATACATTAAAATACCCAAATCTTTTAGTCCAAGTCAAATAAATATAATAATATATAAATGCTCAATAAAAATACTTTGATTAACCACATTTTGCGCTTGGTAACCACAAAAGTCTAACCAAATTCTCCATTTACATAACAGCCCCATGGTGGGCCAAAGACGTCTGCCTGCTGACAGATTTTGATACAGTAGACGTCTTTCTTTCTACAGGTTAGGTTGGCAGGCCTCTGCCCAACGCTCTACAGTCAAATTAGACTGGGATCTACTGCTGAAAGTTGTTCTAACGCAGCTGGCAATACAGCGACGCCTAATCTTTATGCCATAAGCAAAAGAGATACACCACTGTTACTCAATTAGCACTACCCAGGAAGAACGTGTAGCTTGAAGATATGCTACGGGCAGAGTAACATTACCCCACAATGCCCTACATTCATATTCTATCGGGAACTACAGTTTAAAATGGATTCCGAACCACTACAAACGTCCATGACTCCTCCGGAACTCGAACCGTTATTTTTACCATATATATAACTGGAAAAACAACTTAAACTTGACCGCAGATCGTACAAATATACACATTCCAAAATCTCGAAAATTAACAAGCACTCTATGTATCTATCTAATCTCTATATATACTACTACATGGCATCACTATGTCTAGAGCTGAGTTACCCCTTTACAGTTTGGGAGTAATATGGGTGAGAAGTCATTGGGCTCTGTGATGGCTCTACGGTCATGAAAAAGTGACCTATGGCTTAAACCATAGGTCACGTTTTCATTGAAAAAAACGTGGATTCCGAACTACTACAACCGAACCAACGGGACTCGAACCGGAGCTCTAGCCACTCGGCCAGCAGACCCTTTAGATAGATAGATGTGTATATTATATTTTTCGAGATTTTTGTAATGTGTATATTAATTTTCGAGATTTTGTAATGTGTATATTTTGTACGACTTATGGCCAAGTTCAAGTTAGAGTGTTGTTCAAGTATATGTTGCCTTCACAACTTTGCACATCTCTGCTCTAAATACTTTATGGCGACCTGGTGACCCATTGACTAGCTCTCTGGACTTTGGTACCACAGGTTTCCAGTTCGAATCCCGGCGGTTGCAAAGATGTTTGTGAGTGGTTCGTAATCCACGTTAAGCTGAAGGTCCCGATTATCTAAAGTGTGCACAAATTGACCGTAGAGCGACAGAACAAACCGCCAAATTACCTATACTAAATAGTTCATGCTTAATTCTAATATCTATAAAGCTATTAACATTCTTTCTTTAAAGGATTTTCTTAAACACATCTCTATTAAAATTTTTAACACGCTTATGAAAATAATGCAATCTAGGAGATTGATTCTTACTTTCCCAATAATGATTTAAAACATCCTCGTTTTTTTTATGTTTTATTTGTTTATGATTGTAAGTTAATTTTATTATATTTTTAAGTATATTCTGTGCAATTTTCATTGTTCCCTTGTCATATCGGAGATGGAGTCTCCAGGTTCTATATAGCTCCAAAAGAATATGCCAACCGTCAATTAAGTTCAAGTTACAGTGCTGTTCAAGTATATGAAACCTTCACAATTTGGTACATACCTGTTCTAAATATTTTATGCAATGACTAAAGATGTAATGATCTTTCTTGGTTTAAAAAAAAAAAAAACAAGTAATATAAGAAAAAAAAATTTTAAAGTCAATTCCTACTTTTTTTTTTTTTCACATTGCATTCATTTTTTTAAGTTTATCTGGCGCCCTCTATGGGTAGATACATGCAACTTAAATCTAAAAAAACTAAAATTAATGAATTAAATTTAATGAATGAATTAATATTTGAAAAAACTATATTAGCATCCAGTGTCCTCCACTACAAGTTCAAAAAAGAAAAAAAAAATGCATTTGAACTTGAGTGGATGAATAAAAAGTGCTTTATGAACTACTGAAAATTTGAACAAGATGTATATAGGGAGAGTGTGAGCTAATAGAAGGAATTGAAACAACCCATCATTGCAACTGGTTCAATACTCAATAGACATCAAATAAAACTTGAGCCATTCCAGCACTCATTTTCAGTCCGAAATAATTACTACAAACTCGTTCTTTACCATTTTCCGATAGAACTCGATCTACATACATAATCAAATCATCATCCCACGTGGGATATCTTTTCTTTCTCCATCTGTGAGTCGAAGTGCACCGGATCCTTCGGAGATGCCGGAGAGTGCGGGATGCGGAGTTCACTCGGAACAACCGGGGTTCAAGGCCAAGGCAGCTGTAGTGCATGTGGCCCGGGGGCCCCTGTCACGACTGCGCTGTCACTGATGCCGCCAGTGTTGGCTTGAACTATCGCAGAGGGGCTCTCGACGGCCGATGGCTCTGTTTGCACGCTGCCTTAATTAGACAGGTGCATGCAGTAATGCAGGGGACATGAAGTGCTATGGATGGAGTGGTAAAAGTCTTGGGGTTTTTATTTCGCATTTATAAATTTTTTTTATTGCACTTTATTATACAATAGAGACGCTTTTTTATTTATTTATGTGCGAACTATTTTTCAAAGTATAAGCTTTTAATGTCGACCAAAAGAAAAAATAATAATAAATAATAATAATATATGATAATGATAATAATAATGAATAAATAAATAAATAAAAATAAAAAATAAAATTAAATTACATTAAAAAATGAAAAAAATAAAAACCTAAAAAAGGAAGGTAAATAAATAAATTAATAATAATAATTATTATTATAATTGTAATAATTTGCTTAAATGCGTTCAAATTAAGAGAAAGGCAAGGAATAAATAATTAAAAAAAATAATCAGGTGAATTTCGAATGGATTAAATTTCAAATTTTAAATCCATAATTTCTAGTGCAGTGCTATTCTTTTCAAATTGTACACATGAATAAATAAAAATAAATATATATATATATATATATATATATAAATAAACAAAATTAAAAATTAAAATTAAGATTAAAAACATAAAAAGTAATTGTAATAATTTGTTTAAATGCATTCAAATTAAAATAAAATCAAAGAATAAAAAAAAATAACAAATAAAAAATAAATCAGCTGAATTTCAAATGGGTTAAGTTTCAAATTTTAAAATCGATCATTTCCCGTGTACTTTTATTCTTTTCAAATTGTATACATCATAACATACCACTAAATATAAAAAAATAACGATAGTAATAATAATAAATAAATAAAATAAAAATAAAAATAAATTGTAATCGGCTGGGGCAATATACAGGTTACCCATAAAATTTAGAATTTACTGTAAGAACAAATAAAAACAACAATAATCTTAAGAAAAAATAAAGTAAAAAAAAAAAAAAAATCTATAGAATTTAAAAGGATTTCCTTTTCTTGAAAAATCTCGTTTTTAACTTTAAAATAACATCGTCTTTGCTTTCACCAGACGATCGTTTAAAAGAATTTTACATAATTTAATTATTCAATTATATAATTATTAGCTCATGACAGAAATTTAAAATATGTATGAAAAAAAAAAAGCTCTTGGAAAAAAATTGAAATAAATCAATAAGAAAGATGAAGGATGTCCAATTTTAAAAATTGCAAGGCTCTTGGTTTCGTGGAAACGGGAGTCCATTGCTGTCACTGTGTTCAAAAATGAGAAAACTCGATGGCGACTGTGACAACACATGTAAAACGTCTCGCGTGGATATTCAGGTTGCAAAACTGAACTATACACAATCGATAGTTAATCGTAAAATCTTTCTCCCTTCATCAGCCTTAGGTGACTGTTCGAGGCATATATAAATGTAACCCATATTGGGATAGATATAACCCCTTCGGATATTCCTCTGGTCTTTGGTATCCCAGGCTTCAGGTTCGAGTCCTGGCGGGGCATGGATGTTTGTGAGTGGTTCGGAATCCACGTTAAACTGTAGGTCCCGGTCTGTTTAGCCCAAAAGAGTGCATAAGATGACCGTAGAGCGACAAACCAAACCTTCGGAAATTCATTAATATTCAATAAAAAGATAATGTTAAATATCGGAGATTTTAAAATATAATAAGTAATATTAAACATCAGAGATTTTAAAATATAATAAATAATATTTAATATCAGAGACTTTGAAATATAATAAATAATGTTAAATATCATAGATTTAAAAATATAATAAATAATATTTAATGTTAAATAACAAAGAGTTTAAAATATAATAAATATTGTTTAATGCAGGAGATTTCTTAAATTCAAAATAGAAGATGCCATACTAATGATAGAAATTTTATAAACAGTCTACAAATTATATGCAATTTATACTTGCGTTCATTGAAAATATTTTATTCTGCGTTTTTTTTTTTTTTTTTTTTGTTATTTTCTCATTTACTTAAAAGATTATTTTATAATTTATCTACATGAAATATGTCCCCCTACCTTTTACCCTATGCGAACAATTATATTTGATTAAAGCTAATTACTCTGAACTTTTTTTCAATATTTTGGAGAACAAATAGAATTAAGTTAACAAAATAATATGTTAAATTACTAAATATTAGACATTAAATTTAACAAAAAAATAATACGTTAAATTACTAAATAAGAATTATTTGTATAACACCTTATGTTAAATTTATGAGTTAAAAAATTTCAATGCACATTTCAAATTTTTTTTAATTTCAATATCTTACAATATTTGGATTAAAGAAGTGCTCTTTTATAAATAAGAAAGAAAATTTTGAGTAATATTTTTAATAAAAGCAAACAAACACTAATCGATATGATTTAGAAAGGAAAAAAAAAAAAAACCTTCAATTAACTTTAATGAATTCAGTTCTAATTATATTCCGATAGCTACAATAATGAATGAGGAACATAAGACATGTAGAAAAGGTTAGAGATGCCATTTTCTGTATGAAATATATTTTAAGCACGTAAGTCAATGACCTTTCTCTTAAGGTATTGTGAAAAGTAAGCCAGTCTTGAAAGACGGAAGAAAAACCAAAAAGTTTTTTTTTTCTTCTGAAAATCCACAAAAATATTTTAATTGCTTTTTTTTTTTTTTCTATTTTTTAAATGCTAAAACATTTTTAATTGATTTTTTCTTTCTTTTTTTTTTTTTCTTCAAAATTTAAAACATTTTATAATTTTTACACTTTCAGTCGATTCGTTTTTTGATTTCACTATTTAATTAACTATCGTACAATCATAAAATAATGAATTAATATTTATAAACCTATGAAATAAATTCTTTTAAATGCCAAATGCAGAAATAGTTCAAGATTTCTGTTTTCTTTTAGAAATAACATTAAAAATATTATTACATTTAAAATGTTGTTTATAACTGAATGAAAAACTTGACAGTAGTAATAAGTTAAGTTGGGGCTTGGTGGCCGAGTGACTGACGCTAGGTGCCACAGGTTTTGGGTTCGAGTCCCGGCGGTGCCATTGATGCTTGTAATAGATAGGAATCTACTTTAAACCGTAGGTCACGGTCTAATAGGACTACTACTAAACCCCACCACATCACTGTGCCTAGAGCTGAGTTGATAATTTACAGTTTGAAAATGATGTGGATGAGAAGAAGTCTGACTGGACTCTGTGACACGCTCGGTCATATGAAATCGGGACCTAGGGCTTAAAGTAGATTCCGAACCACTACAAACGTCCATGGCACCGCCAGGATTCGAACCCGAAAACCTGCGGTGCCGAGAGCCATAGCGCCAGCCACTACCAGGTCCCCGATCTAATAGGACTGAAGAGCATTGGCCGTAGGGCAAATAACCCTACCCCCTTAAAAAAGAAAAATATATCTTGCCTCTACATTTACCAGTATGCAGATCTTGGCCCATCATGGAGCTGTTGCGCCAATGACATGAAGAATTAATTAAATTAATTAGCGCTTTATATCCGTTTTTTTTTAACTTTTTTTACACCGGACCCTTTTAATAAGAAAAATTAGCACCCCGCACTTAGTCCACCATTTACAAAAAATATGTTTAAATTCATAACATAAAATAAAAGTAATTCAACTATAACACCAAACCTGCTTTTTTATATGCGGCTTATAAAATATAGGATTTTTTTAAATTTATCAGTATAAACTTGCCAATAGGAATGCAGTCTTTCATTTCTTTCGGGAATCAAGATGAAACTGACATATTAGTTTATTACATACAGGTTTCTGATAAATGCTAGAAGTAGATAAAATTTAAGATGTTTTCCTTACTTTCAAACATATGGTTGTCCTGAATCAAGTCCACGGGTTATCGAATAAGATCTCTTTCTTTAAATACTGTAAATGTAATGATAAGAGGTTTACAGTATTCTACCTCACGACATTCAAATGGTAAGTCATTGATCCTGAATATCTCCTAGTAAGCATCTCTTCTATCTTTTGCCTTGCCTAAATAGCGCAGTAGTTAAGTTTTTATGCATTATGGAATCAGCTATCATGTCAGTGATTAATTGATGACAAGCATCATTTGACATTCTGCTAGTAATAGTTGAAAAAATTGATTAGCAAATTGTTACAAAATTGCTTCATTATAGAAAATGTTATTTCGAGTTTCGATTGCTTTGTTAAATTTTAGATCATCATCTTCACTGGGGCAACAGCCCAGTGTGGGTCAAGGCCGTCTACCTACTGGTAGATTTCGAGAGGAGAGATGTTTTTCTTTTTACGGCGTAGGGTTGTCAGCTCTATGCCCAACGCTCATATGAGAACGGGACCTATGGCTTAAAGGGATTCCGAACCACTCTAATGATCCATGGCACAGCCGGGACTCGAACCCGAAACCTGTGGTACAGAGCGCTAGCCACTTGGCCATTCAGGACCCAAATTTTTAGATAGAATAGATTTTTGATCTTTTAAATCGTTCATTGTTTTTGTCTTCTACTGTAAAAACTCATTACATAGCATTTATAACAGTACGTTCAACACTGTATAACAGCGTATAACTTCGTATAACAGCGAAGCCAGTGCTCCTGAATATCTCATAGAAAGCATCGCTTCTATCTTTTTTCTTTGCGTAAATACTGCAGCAGTTCACTTTTGATGCATTATGGGTAACGCAAAATCCGCTACCATGCCAGTGACTCAATGATGCATTATTTGACATTCTGCTAGTAAAATATTTTTTTAAATTTTTTTATTTCCAATGGCAGATTATGAACAGTTACCTCAAAAAAAAAAGAACAATGAGGAAAGAAAAAGAAAAAAACCATACAACAATAACAAACTAATACAACAAAACATGCTGGAAACAGAGTTCATTAATGCAACAATAATGCCAAGTTGCAGATCTGTTAGCCACTAAAAGTGTTAACAGGTGCACCACGGGGAGGTAGATCTTCTGCGCACCCGCTAGTAAAATATAAAACAGTTGAAAATATTGATCATCAAATTGTTACAAAATTGGTTCATTATAGAAAATGGTAGTTCGAGTCTTGATTGCTTTGTTAAATTTTTAGATAGAATAGATATTTGTTCTTTTAAATATCATTTATTGTCTTTGTCTCCTACTGTAAAAACTTATTACATACGAAAAATTTAGTTCGAGTATTGATTACTTTGTTAAATTTTTTTAGATAGAATAGATTTTGTTTAGAATAGAATAGATAATTGTAGAAGATATAATAGTTTAGTAGAATAGTTTTGATAGAATAGATAGAGTAGTTTTTTAAAATCATTTATTGCCTTTGTCTTCTACTGTACAAATTTATTACATAGAATTTATAACATTACATTGCATAGCATTTATAACAGTACATCAAATGGTAAGCCATTGCTCCTGAATATCTCCTAGAAAGCACCACTTCTGTCTTTTCTCTTGCGTAAACAGTGCAGCTTTTGGTGATTTGTGAGTAACGCAGAATCCGCTAACGTGTCAGTGACTCAATGATGACAAGCATTATTTGACTTTCTGCTAGTAACATATCTAACAGTTGAAAAAAGTTATCGTCATATGTTACAAAATTGCTTCATTATAAAAACGTTAGTTCAGGTCTTGATTGCTTTAATAAATTTGTAGATAGAATAGATTTTTGATCTTTTAAATCACTCTTTGTTTTGTCTTCTACGGTACAAACTTATTACATGTCATTTAACAAAGCAATCAATGTATTTAAGAATCATGACGAGAAATATTTTTGAAGAAAGTGTCTTTTTATAATCCAAATAATTAAGCGCAAATGTGCTCACACTAAAGCAGGGGGGGAGGAGGTGTGTAGTAATTACAAGTGTTACATGTTAAACTCTACGTTTTGTGTCAGGCCTTCCTACATAATGCGAGAAAACTGCATCGATTGTTGTTAGTGGTGTGTAGTAAGATCAAGTGGTAATGTCAAGGGGCCATTTTTCAAGAATAATTTCTTCTCTATAATTTGAACCAATGATTTATCATCATCTGAAGCCAAATTTACATTGAAATCTCTTCCCAAGCATAATAATTGATCCAATTTTTTAAAAGTTTTGTAGTCCATACAGGTAACAACTGATGGCGAATGAACTCTGTGATGTTTGAAAATATGAATTACTATGGAAAATTTGATGAATTGTGAATTGCTATGATTATAATCCATTGTCGGTGAATGGAGAAATGATCCTTTTTAATGTTTTTTTTTATTAATTGAGAAAGCTTGGTGGCAAAACTAAGGCTACACTTCAGTAAAACACAAGTAATAATTCGTTTTCTTTCGTTTAAAAACCACTGTGGTTATTTTGTTTTCTTATAAGTAAATTTGGTTCAAATCTGAGCAAAGGATTCTAGCTTTTTACCATAATCAGATTCAAATCTGAATTTGACAGTTGTTTTAAATTAAATTCATTGTAAAGCATATTAAAGCAACTTAAACAGAGTGTGGATCATTATTTTCATGAAACTGATCAATTTCCACTTTATCAATGTAAACAGGAAGTGACGACATACATACATAGATGAACACAAAATGAGCAAAATACTCTGCCCACTTCTGTAACCCAAAAGGTTGCTCTTAGATTTCTCATATAAGAACTTTAACTTCAAAAATCATTTCTCAAGGTTAATATACTGTCTATCCAATGGTGCCATTCATTATAAGTGCCATCCACTGGAAATTATAATGGTCAGCCTATACCTTCACAATTCAACTGTAATTATTATTCTTCCACCACTAATAGCTCCATAAACATTCACATACGAAGAATGAATCAGTTAAGTTGTACTTGTAGAAACTTCAGCCAACAATTAAATTGCTTTTATGAAGACAGAATTGTATAGGACTCATTTAGCGGCAACTTTCATTCAAACTGGGGATCTGTGCAGCAGTTGCAGAAGAAATTGTGACACCTTTTCATTATTGCATTTACCTAAAAATATTCCAATGATTTGACTTGTGCAAACTTCCTTTGGGGTTTGCCGTTAGTAACAAAACAAACAATTGCTCAACTTCTACCCATTTAAACAGAGTGGAAAGGCTTATTCTTCAATTTCTAAACGCATTCATTGTTGATTCGCGCTATTGTTTAGATAAGGAACTGGTTTCTTCATACTTTCTTACTTGATTGACCAGTTGTCGGTTTGTTTTTAGCTATTGTGTTTTTAAAAATCTTATATGGGTATTATTTAGTGTCTCATAAAAAGCTTATTTCCTATTAAAAGTTAATTGATAAATGTTTCAGAAGAATGCAATTGGTGGTTTTAAATTCTAAATGAATTGCATTGTATAGTTGCGTGTACTGCTATTGTTGTTTTTATATTTACATTTTTTTCAATAAGTATTTTTAAGAATAAGAGGAAGTAATTAATTATGATAATTGTTTAGTTAATCTTTATTTCATTGATAAAATATTTTTTTTTTTTTTTAGTAAAAATTAGGTAATTCCATTCTCTATACCCTGTGTTTTTTTTTTTTTTTTTTTTTGTTTTGACAAATGCATGGTGATGTATGTATTAATGAATGGGATATTCTAGAATCTATTTTCATTAATGGTAATCTTAAAGCGGCATTGTGATCAGATCTCACACGCACACACAAAATTTTTTTAACCCTCTTTGACTGTAAGTTTTGATGTTTGAGAGGATCGAGCAGTCATTTGAAAACTTAAAAGAAGGTTTAATTATAACAAATTTCTCATTTCTTTTTCTGTTGCAGTGTTAAAAAGAATGGCAGCAACTTTATCTGGCCAAATGTCAATGGTATGAAGCCATCGGGTAAGTTTCGTTCGTTGCTCTAAGGTCATTTTGCTTACACTTTAGACTAATTAGACCGGCACCTACAGTTTAGCGTGGATTCCGAACCCTTAACGAACGTCCATGCCAGGCTTCGAACCTGAAGCCTGTGTTCCTAAAGTGCGCTTGCCAATTGGCCATCAGGCCGCTACCATCGGGTGGGAGAGTTCAAGTTAACTTGAAGGATCCGTTGCAGTCACTATTCTCACAAAAAAATGAGTAAAAGGAGTGGAAATTCTGATATCATGGGCACAAACACTTTGATCGTTGATAATTCTTCTTTGTAAGTATTTTTCTGATGTTTTTCTGTAATACAGTGACAATGTTTTCCCAATTATAACAAATTTCGCATTTCTTTTTCTTTTGCAGTGGTAAAAAGAAAGGCAGCAACTTCATATGGCCAATTGTCAATGATAGGAAGCTCTTCTTCTTAAGAATAGACCTCGTACTGCACAGAAATGCACTGATCCATTTTTTTCCCCTTTGAACTGTTGCCATTTGTCACTGACATTATACATTTTGTAGCGCATTAGTGCTGCCCAAGATGCTCCCAAGAGGTCTGTTATTCTATAATTATATGTGGGGAAATATTGGTAGTAATGGTAAATTTAATTATAATGCGAGACTTTCATTCACAATTGTCACCAATTACTTATGTACACCACCAGTGGAAATCACATCCAATTTCATGGTACCAATAAGCCAAATCTTTTAAAAATTAAAGAAGAAAGGAAATTAAAAAAATAATTTAATTTTAAAAGTGTGAAAAACAGGATTCAGATACGTTTTATAAATTAATGTTGATAAATTTACAGAATCACTGATTAATATATAAAATGATGTCTTTTTTTGTTCCTAAATTCAAACCTAAAATTCTTCAAAGATACAGGAAGAGTTTTAAAATTATTTTAAGTTAGGTTGGCAATCTATATTAATATAATTTCAATAATTTTGCGTTTTTTGATATGCTATTTGGCTCATTGTGTAATTTAATATTGTATAAAAAATAAAGATATTTTTTATTCTGTAAGCAATAAAATAATTATAGGATCGAAGGATTAGTTTTTATTTTTCAGCAAAAATTTCGTCCTATCAATGATTTGCAAGGCAATCAACCGATTAAGATGCCTCTAAAGAAATGATTATGTGGTATACATTATAAATCTTTTACACAAACGGTTTTCACCAGCATTAATTTGCAAAATAGGACATTTATTTTTGTGTAATGTTTACGAATCAGAAACAATTCAGAGTTATATGCACTCAATGCCCAGTGCTTATATTTAGCATATTTTAAACTTATTCAGTTTTTCATCTTTTTCCAAAATAAATCATAATAAATTGATTAAATAGGATTGAATAAAATCCAAGATAAATCCTTTCCAAAATAAATAGGATACCATCTTCCGAGATAAATAGGATTAGAAAAATCACGATACAATAGGATTGGTTCATATTTTGATTTTTCAACAAAATTTTCGTCTCGTCAAAGGTTTACAAGACAAACAACCAATTAAGACACCATAAAAAAAATGATTATGTAGTATACATTGTTCACAAAAAAAAAAGATTTCACCATTTTTAAATTTTCAAAATATAGCATTTTTTATGTAATTTTAACGAATAAGAAACATTTCAGAGCTATATGTGATGCCCAGTGTTTATATTCAGCATATTTTAAACTTATTCGGTTCATCATCATTTTCCGAAATAAATCATGATAAACTTTAATTAAAGGATCGGTTCATATTTTAATTTTTCAACAAAAAAAAATTTCGTCCCGTCAAAGCTTTACAAGATAATCAACCAATTAAAATACCACAAAAATTGCTAATGGGGTATATATTATTTTCTAAGTCTTGTATCAGAAAAATATTTCACTATTACTAATTTACGACGTATAACATTTTTTTTATGTAATGTGTACGTATAAGAAACGTAATAAGAAACAATTCAGAGTTAGTGTTTATATTCAGCATTTTTAAAATTTATTCAGTTTATCATTCTTTTCCAAAATAAACCATGATAAACATTAATTGAAGGATTGGTTTATATTTTTATTTTCCAGCAAAAAACAATTCCCTATCAATAATTTACAAGACCATTAATTAAGATATCATAAAAATGTTTATGTGGTATACATTATTTCCTATTCACAAAAAGATTTCGCCATTTTAATTGGCAAAATATGACATTTTTTTATGCAATGTTTAAGAATAAGAAGCAATACAGAGTTAATGTTCAGTAATGTCGAATCAATTCAACATATTTTAAACTTATTCAGTTTATTATCATTTTCAAAATAAATTATGATAAACTTTAATCGAAGGATTGACTACCGAAAAAAAAAAAAAAAAATAGATTATGTGGCTATACATTATTTCCTAAATCTCGTTTCACAAAACCATGACTAATTTGCAAAATATGACATTTTTTCAATGCACTATTTAAAAATAAGAAACAATTCAGAGTTTTGTCCAGTGTTTATATTTTAAACTTTCTGTCAGTGGCATGTGCAATAAAAAGAACTCAGAGTCGCTTTACGTTCATGACCACAACCTCAAGCGCCCAAGGCCACGGAGGGCGCGAAAGTCAGAAAACCATTCACAGGTGCGCGGATGAAAGGTATTCCTCAGGAATTCCTTTTGAATATGGATGAGAGAGAAAGAGGAAGGGGAGACGCTGCTACGTCACACCTGGAAGGACGGCATTTTTGAACCCTTCCTCCCCTACCCAGGCTACGCTTTCGGCGAAAGAAACTGTACGTATTAGGCAACAAGTCCTACACAGAGTTTCATCATTAAAGGATACCGACAGAGCTCTCTACACGTCTCTTTTTTTTTTTTTTTTTTTTCTTCTTCTTTTTATCATTATTATTATTTCTTTTTGAAAACAACCTCTGCGCGATTTCTTCCAAGTGTCGTCACAAGGTAAAGAAAAACACGCTTTTTAGTTGCTGCAGAAGATGGTAAAAAAGATTTCGAAAGTGATATCCGGTGCATATATGGAATGATACTGCTGTTTGTAAACACAGACGCCGATGTTGATTGGGTTGGTTGGTTGGTTTTGAAATCGTATATTGCGTATGGCGTATTAATAAACTGGAGGAAAAATTCTTGAATTTTTAATTTTCTTCCTTTTTATTGCACCTCCTCAAATTTTGCTCTAATGACAAACCACCTACAGAGGCCTACAGAGATGGCTCGAAATTCGTGGGCATTCCTGCTCGGGGGGCCTTGTTAGGAAGGAAAAAAACAGCCTTTCTGGCTACATGAGGTCTGCCTTGTGATGAAAGTGCTGGGTGTATAAGGCGTCACCCTGCTGGGATTTTTATTAAATAAAACTATTTGCAAATGTTTTAAATAAACATCTGGTTCGTTAATTGCAAATAATTAATATTTCAACATCACCACATAAGTCTGAAAATATTCTAAATGGATTATACGGCCCACAATTCTAATTTTGAAATCAATATTTTATTTGTGGAGCTCTATAACTGCTCCTAAATGTGAATCAAAACCATTTCAATCTTAGTTTCTCCTAATTTTTATTAAACAGCTTATAGTTTACTAACTATTAATTTATACATAACACTTTTGTATGGGATTGAATATCCTTCAAGAGTGATAGGACAAATGTATAGCTTGCTTCAACCTCGCGATGTATAGCTTGCTAACTATAAACACGAGTAATGTAAAAAAATTGTTATATAAAGCAAACATGACAGCTGCCAATTAGACCACGAATGGATACAGTAAAAGTGCACTATAGTTTACTGACTAATAATTGATATTAGTTAGACGAAATGGGACCTATCGGCCTGATGGCCGATTGGCTATCGCTCTGGCCTTTGGTGTCAGAAGCTTGAGATTCGCATTCTGGCGGATATTTGTTAATGATTCGGAATCCATGTTAAACTGTAGGTTCCGGTCTCCTTAGCCTGAAATGTGCAAAATATGATTGTAGAGCGTTATACTAGACTAAACTGTATTGAATCTTTTATCAACTTGAACTGATCAACAAAAGTTGTGTTAAAATTTTTTTGTTGATGTATGAAAACTAGTTATTTTTTTATTAAATAAAACTATTTGCAAGCGTTTTAAATAAACATCTGATTCGTTAATTGCAAATAATTAATATTTCAATATCACCACATAAGTCTGAAAATATTCTATATGGGTTATAGGGCGCCCAATACTAATTTTAAAATCAACATTTTATTTGTGAAGCTACAGAACTGTTCTACTGGTCATAAATATAAATCAAAACAATTTTAATCTTATTTTCTCCTAATTTTCATTAAACAACTTATAGTTTACTTAAGTTGTTTACTTTTCAAAACTTAATGTATAATTTATACGTAACAGCTTTGTATGGACATGTGCTTGACTTATTGTCCTTCAACATTTAACATCTGATGACCAATTGGCTAGCGCTCTGGCTTTTGGTACCACAGACTTCAAGTTTGAATCTTGGCGGTGGCATGGATGTTTGTTAGTGGTTCGGAATCCACGTTAAACTGTAGGTCCTGGTCTAATTAGCCTAAAGTGTGTACAAAATAACCGTAGAGCGACAAACCAAGCCATCACACCTTTCGAAACCAGAACCAAAACCATGCATGTTATCAAATGCTCTCGCATAACTTTTGGCAAATCGTCTATCAAGTAAAAGATTTCGAGTTTCCTCCCATAGAAATAAGACGCAATTAACTCTAGAATTCTTCTTTAAATAATGTCAGTCTAAATAAAGCCCCGGTCTAATTAGCCTAAAGTGTGCAAAAAAAAAAATGACAGTAAAGTGACAGACCAAACTAAACAAACACTGATAGGACAGAATTTTAACTACGCGAACAGAAATTTGACTAAGCGATGTATAGCTTGCTAATTATACCCACGAGTGAGGAAAAAAAGAAAAGAAAAAATTGTTACACATCTGCACAATGAAGCAAACATGACAGCTGCCAATTCGATCACGAATATTGTAAAAGTGTGCTTTAGTTTACTGACTTAGAATGATATTAGACGAAATGGGACTAACCTGTAATGAATCTTTTTATCAAGTCGAACAGATCAACCATTCTGTTGAAATGCTCTTATTAATGTATGAAAACTACTTATTAAAACAATAAATAATGATTCATGCTTGTTCCTTTCGAAAAATGTACATTTTACACATAAAAACATTTAATAAGTATTAATATCTACATGGATAAAAAGTGATTTTGAATCTTAATAAACTTATATAAAACAAATCAAAGCTTTATCATCTACACTTAGACTCCGCATCTAGATTATTATTCCAAATATAGCTATTAATTGCTAATTATAACCATGAAATACATTACACGAAAGGAATGTGCTCTTAATTTTTCAATTAGTTTGGAGGTTAGAATTCCTGAATGCCACTAAAAGAACATCTGTTACCAAAAACAAGATCAGTAAATGGGATAAATATACACTAATTTTAAAAGCAAACTACTTGAAAAACTATTTCCTACTGTAAAGGAATGTTTGAAGCATAAATCCTTTTTCTATTATGATTTCAAAATTACTGAGTTTTGAAATTACAAAAGCACTTGTCAAGCTATGGTAATTTGATGGTTACTTTTTAAATTCCATTTCATTCCCAGTAATTTGTGCAATTGTAATCCTGAAGAGGCTCAAAATGTGAATCACCTCCTTTTAAGTCTGCTCATGTTCATAACAGTAGAAAGGTTCTTAACTTAAATTCTTTGAATTCTTAAAAAAACATTGTCCGTTGCTATTATGTAATTTGTAGAAACCAAACCATTCTTTAAAACATTAAATAAATTTGTGAATTGATGTCAATATTATTAATGGGTACTTTACATAGTTTAATTAACGTTTGTGTTGGAAATTGGCAAAAAAAAAAAAAAAAAAAAAAAAAAAAAAAAAATCTTTTAATTGCACTAAAAAGATTTTAATTGTTAATAATTTAACTAACTCCCTGGCACTCTAGTCCATAGTGGGCCAAGGCCATCTGCTTACTGGCAGATTTTGAGACAGGACAGGGTTTCCTTTTTACAGGGTAGGATTGCCGGTCCTACTCAATACAAGTCATGTTAGATAGTGATCTACAGTTTAAAATGGATTTCGAATAGTTACAAAGTTTCATGGCAATTATACACTCCAAAAAGGATCAATTTCTTTTTCAAGTACTCAGTAGCGTGCAAATCTTCAAACGTTACAATTTCTGCCTACCGATCACTTGCGAAAATCAAATGTCACATTTTTTACCCTTCCAAGATCTCCGAAATAGTTAAAAATTATTTCTATACCTACTCCAAAATTAACAGCAAGTTCTCTAATATTTATTTAAAATTGGCTTCAACTTTTACATTCAGAACACCATTACAGAAGACCTTTTCAGGTATTCCATGGAGTTTATTTTCTTATTTATTATTTGTCATATATCCTGACTTCTTAAATCATCTCAATTTGGATACATTAGCTGTATTAACACAAAGCGCAGCATTAATGTTTTATGTTGCTTGGTCAGCAGAATGTTCAAGTTTATATTCATACAAAAGATAGTCCTTATTTTATAGGATTCCATTATTATATTTGTATTAAGTTTTCTTAAAAATGTCGAAACCCATATGGTTATTTAAATTACTGTTAGTAGATATAGGTTTTATAGAATGTCAGCTAATACAAGGAAAAAAAAAAATTCATATGAAACAACCCAATATTGAATTTTGTTTCCTTTCAATATTGTTTTGAGCAGCGTATATTTGACTAGCACCCCTAACAAGTAATCGATTTGTCCGTTTCCGCTTTTAAAACGGTTGTTTGCCTTTACACGCTATGTTTACTTTTTTTTTGTACATTGTGACGTAGTAGTGTATTGTTTCTTTTGAATGTTTTTATTATATTTTTCCTCTAAATTTTTGTTATGCCTATGCTATCTATTTATTTTTTTATTATTTTTTCCGTCTGATGTCTCCTGTGTATTATTAAATTCTGTGTAATAATGTTGTGATATTATTTACTTTTGCAAGCCTTGTGTTATATACATCAGTGGTGTATGAGCAGAGCGCTTAAATTAAATAAAGAAAATAGAAAACATGGATTACAGGCAGTTTTGAAAGACATCATTATAATTTTATTTGTTTCTTTCTCCTTTTTGACATGATATTCCAATTTGTAGTTATTACATTTAACTTTAAGGACTTCCTTTAAATTTTCCTGTTTGGAAAATAAGTGTGTTATCAGAATTCTTCGAAAGATTTAGAAATGTCTTTTCTTTGTGCTGTTGTATTTTGATAACTACTAATTAATTTTCCGTGTTAATGAAAGTTAACTTTATGGAATATTTTATAACTCGCTTGTTTTTTAATGATTACTAAAATATGTTTGTTTTTCAAGCGAATTAAGTATTATATATACATATATATATATATATATACAGGGTGATTATAATTAAAGTGCCACTTTCAAAATGCTATAAAAAAGAACCACTCGTCACAATGAGTTTGAACTGAAGATACTTGAAGAAAGGAGGAACGGTATGGCATCAAAAAAAAAAAAGTTTCACCGATTTTTCCCATCCAATTTGGTATGACCTTGCCATGGTGGATGGGCTTTCCACTGACAGTGTCACAACTGTTAAGTGACTTGAAAATCATTTTTCCGTCAAAAAAAAAAAAAAAAAAAAAAAAAAATACATAAATAAATAGAAATAAAAATAAAATAAAAATAAATAAATAGAAAAAAAACCATCAAGCCCATTGAACACTACAGTTGGTTTAATGTGCAACTCAGGCAAAATACGTTGTCATTTCGATTCAAAATATCACTGGCAGATGAATTCCCTTTCTTTATGCCGATTACAGCGCCACCTATTAATACCCTTTGGAACTGTTTTTTGATGCCGTACCATTTCCAGTTTTTTCAAATTTGAACTCATTGTGATGAGTGTTTTTTTTTACAGCATTTGAAAGTGGATTTAATAATATTATAATCATCCTGTACATATAAATGAACTATTTATTATTGATTTTGATAATATTTTCCGCAAAAAATAAAAATAAAATAAAAAATAAATAAATGGATAAATAAATAAATAAAATAAAAATAATAAATAAAAAACTATAAATAAATAAATAAAAACAATGAAAATTTATTAAGCAAAATGAATTTTTCTTTCTGTTAGAAACATAGCAGAAAAGCTTAAAAAAATTCTGCAAAAGCAACTACATTATCTTACAGAACAAAAAAAAAAAAAGTTCCAAAACCTAAAAGCTTATTCTAACGGAAGTGTGAAATCTGAGAACGGTTGGTAGAAGCTTAAAACACAACTAAAAAAACTTTCCAATGAGCTATCAACCCAAAAAGCTTTCCATTCAAAAAAAAAAAAAAAAAAAACAACTCTCTATCAAGTTCTTGTTTTTTAATGGATATCCATTCTAGGAATAAGATCTTAAAATCTTAAGCTCTTAGGTTTAAATCCTGATAAGTTACCTTAGTCTCTCTCTCTTTGCAATAAGATTTTCGAAAACGCATTTTTTTGTTTGTTTTCTATTTTGAAATCTACTGTTATGTAATCGTTCCATTTCCCTTATCCATTTTTAGGATAACTTTTTCTAAATTTAGCATTTTTTTTTTTATCTGAGTGGATAGGGCCAAGGCTGAGTGGTGGCGGCATTGTGTTTTCTTCTAGGGCAGTTGTACGTATCCTGGGAGGGCCGTTCGAATTGTTTATGAATCATTGTTTTAGAAAGGGTTCCCTCCTTTATCAGTTTGTTTGAGTCTGGGATGAAAGAGGATTTGTGGAGGCTTTTCAAAAGGCTTAAGAGATAACGCAGTTCATTCATTGAAAAGTACTGAATTCGTATTGTTGTTTCGTTTAATTTTGGTAGAGCGAAATCAAAGCAAGTGAACTTCGACATAGTTTTTTCAGAGAAGTAAATCGAGGACATTTATTTCTTAATTGTGATTTCGTTTTTAATCCTTATAAAGAAATAAAATATACCAAAAAAATAAAAGGAAAAAGGAACAATTAAAAATTAATCTTATTAGTGAAAATGTGAAAAGTGTGAACAGTTTATTACTTAATGAGAAAATCAAAAATAATAAAAAATAATTTATTTAATTATTTTATTTTATTTGAAATAATTTTAAGTAGTTTTGATTAATATATTTATTTTAATTAATTTTTAAGTGATTTTATTAATATATTTTTATTATATTTAATTTTAAGTAGTTTTAATTATTTAATTATTTTTAATAGTTTTAATTAATTAACTTTTAATATTAATTAATATATTTTATTATTTTTAATTAATTAAAATTATTTCTAAATTTTTCATTTAATTTTATTATTGATTACTTAAATTTTTTTTAATAAAATTAATAATTAATTTTATTATTTAATAAAATTAAGGATTAATTAACCTAATTAATTAATTAGTTTTTCTTTAGTGTGGATTTGTATAAGTTTCTTGAAGTATTTTAATGAATGAGATTACTAACTTTACAATTAATAAGCAATTTTCATTATTTTGATAAGCATAATTTTAGAACTTTAGCTAACTGTGAGATTTACATAACGTTTTTTTGAAAAAAAAAATATTGACTAAATACAATGTTCTTCCGCTTACAATACATGCAATACATTAATTCCTACATGCTAGTAGGCAGCAGGCATTGGCCCACCATCGGGATATCATGCCATTGAAGAAGAAAATACTACACTAGGTTACGCCAACCCTGATTTTGCAAAATTGAACGATAAATTTTAAACGGAAATCACCTTTTATTGTGATTTATAAAAAGCTATGATTATATTACATGGCAGCGGTTTAAATGAAAAATATTATTTAATATTTTCTTATTAATATATTAATATTGAATATGCTTGACTAGTGGTTCAGGGGTAACACAGCTAATGACAAGAAAATTCAGATTCTAATCCCTCTTTGTATTACTGTTTTATCCTCCTCTGCTTTTGTGACTTTTTTCCAGGAGAGTGTAAACTAAATGGATATTGTGACAGCATATATATGCTTGTGAATATAAAATTAGGTTTTTCTGCTGGGACTTTTGTGGGTTGTTTCCTATATGAAACACATGGGGGCATCAACCCATGAATGTCTTCCCATCATCGCCTTCGAGCCATTGCAGCATTCCAAGAAATGAAAAAGCTGACGTCCTTGCAAAAAATGGATGTATTTTGCAACAACCACATTTTACTTTGCCCTACCAGCAACTCTGTGGTGTAGTAAAAAATTGATTGCAAATGTCCCTCCGAAATAACCGTATTGAAGTTGTGATGGATAAGGTCTGGAGTTCATTATTGCTCTCACCTCTCCCCATGAACCTTCCTCGCTCTGCTTTTACTGCAAATTTTAAACTTTTTATATGGATACCTTTTGCGGTATCGGCGTGGCCAATATTCCTGATTGTGTCCTGTGTTCATCAGGCACTTTTATGGATTTTACACATTTGACAACTGCCCTGAGCTCTCTTTTATGAACTGTTCTCCAGACAACTTTTATGACAAGGCTGGTTTTTATTGGGCTACCAGAGGGCTCATGGCCAATATGTCCTCCGCCCCGACGTAGGGGAAAAAAAACCCCAAAAAAAAACATCACCTTCGATGAATGGTTCGACCATGCCCGTAGTCCATCGTTGTAAATAAATAAATAAAACATTGCTTGTATGTTTATAATATATATATTTTGTAATAATATTGTAAAATCTACCGTTATTAAAAACAGTTCATTAACAATTCTATAATTAAGAGTAGTATAATTAAGATGTTGCAAAGTGAGCTTTTATAAAATTGACTGAAAACGCTAATGAGCGAAGACATGTCATAATAAACAATGAAGTTCATTGAATGTTATTGTAAACGGAAGAACAGTATATTTAGTCTAAAATGTTTTTTTCCAGATAAAAGTTAATTAAATCTGACAGTTAGATGACTTTTAAAGTTAAGCTTGACACTACTAAAATAATGAATACTGCTAAACCGGAAATGACTGACAAAACAGGCTTGATAAATTTTATTTCTTATTAATTGTACAATTGGACATTGTATAGGTTTTACGTAATCGAATACAAGAAATCTGAAGAAATAGGTATTTGTTCGATTACAATAAAAATTGTAATAATACGATTTTTGTCTTACAATAAAACAAGCATATTATTTTTCTTGGACTGTATGAAGTATTTGAACAATACTATATTAAATTCCCGAAAAAAAATTATAATAAATAATTAAAAAAAATAATAGTTTTTTTTTTATTTATTTTAAAAAATTCAACCTTCGTAAAAGAAAAATAATTTTTTCGTTATGTATCTATTGTACACATAGCAATTGACGTTGTATGAATGAAGTACATATTATCCACCGACTAGATTAAAAGTGTATATTAAGATGGCAAAAATTATTTAAAAAATTATAATAAATAATTTTATTAATTTAGATTTTACCTTCTTTTAATGTAAGCTTTATCAATTGTAAAATATTAATTGAACAAATTAAATGAGTGATTTATTTAATTTTTAAAATGAAAATTTTAAATACAGTATAAACAATTTTATACTTAAACAGGCAATACTATATTAAATTCAAAAAAAAAAAATATATATATATATATATAATAAATAAATAGCTCAAAAATAATAGTGCTTTTCGTTATTTTAAAAGATTCAACTTGAAAAAGCAAAATAATTTTTTCCGCTTACATATCTATTGTCCATATAGCAAGTGATGTTGTATGAATGAAGCACATGTTATCCACCGACTGGAATGAAAACTGTTTATTAAGTTGACAAAAATGAATATTTTATTACCATTATCAATTGTAAAATATTAATTAAACGACTTAATTGAATGATTTAATTAATTTTTAAAATGAAAATTTCAAATGCACTTAATAATAAATCATTTTACACTTAAATTGGCAATATTATATTAAATTATACAAATATATGATATTATTATACAAAAAAAAACTTATAATAAATAACTCAAAAATATAATAGCTTTTTTTCTTTATTTAAAAAAACCAACCCTTGAAAAGGCAAAATAATTGTTTTTTCATATATATCTATTGTACACATAGCAATTGACGTTGTATGAATGAAGCTTATATTATCCACTGACTGTATTAAAAACTGTAGATTAAGGTGACAAAACAGGCTTTAGAGAAGCCGCTTCAATCAATCAAAAGAGTGAAGGTGAGTGATACATGGTGTTGGAGATGGGTCCTCCATATTTCATTGAGTAGACGGAATACTTTCAGATATTTCTTGCAATATTGCTTTTGGCAGATGAGATTTTCTTCATTCATTCATTTTTGGTTCTTGTAACTGACAATAACTCTTCTGATGTGTGTAAATACAATGAAAATACTCAGTGTCTTACTGGGCTGTCTTTAGTTTTGAGAAACGTTTGAAATCATGAAATATTAATGTGGCTTTTAAGAAAAGAATTGTAATAAAGTGTCTCGAGGACAACACTCATGGCTCAGAATTTTAGAAATTTTTGTTAAAAGGAATTTAAAAGAGGAAAATTCTTAACATCCAATGATGTTGATTCAAAATAACAACAAACTTTAATAATGTTTCGATATATTTTTGAATGAATTTACTGATTAAATTTTTGCAACTCTTTTCATATTAATTTGATGATAATGAAATATATCCTTTTAGCAGATGAATTTATTTTTTTAAGACTTTATAACTGACGTGTTTATTCAAGACAATATTTTTATCTGTCATTAAATATATTTTTTTCTAGAAAACAAACAAAAATTATTAATAATATTCTTAATAGTCTTAAATAGATGTGTTTTATGTTAATGAATATGAAATTAATATTAAAGATAACTAAAATATTTATCAGAATTAAATGATGATTATAGTACATATAATAAAACAATTTGTTAAAAATTTTTTTTGTAATACATCGGTGAACCTTCGTGTAATTTGTAATACATATTATACCAGCTGCAACAGCCTGTTGACAGGCAATGAAAGGAGGACATTTAAGGGTAGCTGTTTACCAACAGAGAACCAGAAATTGGTGCTCCATATTTGATGGAATACTTTTAGGCGACATGACATTACTTTAAACGACATGCATATATTGGCGATTGAGAAATTTCTTCATTCATTCATTTTTGATTCCTGTAAATGACAATAACTCTTCTGATCTGTATAAATACAATAATAAACGCTGTCTTTAGTTTTGAGAAACATTTGAAATTCTGAAATATTGATGTGTCTACAAGAAAAAGAATATATCTCTGGCAAAGGTTTAAACTTACAGCCATAATCCCAATCGAGCTTTATTGTTACTGAAAGCAGTGACTAATGACTGGCTTTGTTTAAGATACTATTTATCTACTAAAACCCTTACAATGAAATAGATGTAACTTTTAGGATTAAACCAAGTATTATGATCTGTTGCTATCATTGCATTATTCTACTTTATCCAGAGTAATAAGATGTTCAAATAGTAAAAATAGTAATACATTGTCATTGCTGTATTATTTTCAGTTGAAAATTCCTAATGAAAACATAAAACATATCCTAATTATCGCTCTGTTTTATGAATCAAATAGCTGTGATTTTTATTATGATTTTTTAAAAATTATAGCATAAAATCAGTAAATAATGAATATTAATTTTGTATTTCGCAAGGTTGGCGAGTTTATGCTTCCCATGAAGTAATTCAATATATAGCGAATAACCATTGCTTTGACATATCGACAAATATGCTTTTCAAGGAACCCTTCAACACAGTTGAAGTATAAACTGATTGATATTTAATCATCAATTCAACTCAAATGATTACCGAGTACTAAACTAATATATGATGATAGATTGCCATATTGATATTTCATCATTATATATGACTGACTTGATATTTAACCAGTATATATTCACATATTAAAATATGATTATTGTACACTTTTTACCATGCCGAATCTAATCATAGGAAAGGCATTGAATGAAGTGAATAAATTCATACTTATTATTTAAAAATAAGCATGATGGATTAAAATTCGGGAGTGTATTTTTTTTTTTTTCTCCCAAAGGCGAGTGTCGAGGAATGTTGTCCAGAGGTAGAGAGTGGGTCCTGTAATCTGGCGATCTGTGTCGTGGGGAGGTCAACCGTAACTGAGTCATTGTCAGGGACTTCTACCAGCAGGAAGTGGAGAAGAATTACTCAAGGAAGGGCCTTTTGTTGACGGTAAAGACTCGTGTAATGAGAAGATTGCAGCGCTAAGCAGTCTTCCCTAGAATAATGAGAGGTTTTCCACAAGATATTCATTTCATTATTATTTTTTTTTTCGTGAGGAATTATCTTTAGAGTCAGATTTATGATATCATATTTGTTGAGGTCTTGCCTTTATTCGAACTTATTAGGACGTTAAAATCTGAAAGAATGTTTTGGATTAGGTTGGTTATTCGTACAGTTTCATTGTAAGCTATTGAATTAAGGGGCGACTATTTTTGAGTATATAAAGTACATTATTTAATAAAGTTATCAGTATAAAATATACTTTATAAATAATTATAAATTTATTTTATTTTTGGAGATGCGTATATAGTGAAAATGATAATTCTATAGTCTGAAATAAATTATATCAAATTCAATAGACTCTATCGCTAAGACAAATCCCTGGTAAGTGGGCTCATTTTATTTTGTATGGAGGATGATCCATTTGTGTGGGATTATCCATTTTTATGGAAGATGATATACCAGAGAAGATGATGATTTCTCTGGTCTAAAATATTGTATACCAAATATAATGGATTCTTTCACTAAGACGAGTCCATAGTAAGTGGTCTCGCCTATTTTGTATGGGGATGATAAGTTTGTACGGGACTATCAATTTTATTATCAATATTAATTAATTAATATTTATTATCAATATTATAAATTTTATGGAAGACATACCAGAGAAGATGATGATTCTTCTGATATACCCATTTTTTTTTTTTCACTAAGACGAGTAAACTCGTCTTATTTCGTATGGAGGATGATCAATTGCATTTGGGTGATCAATTGTTGATGACCAATGGGGATGATCCATTTGTGTGGGATTATCAATTTTCATGAAAGAAGAATGGGGGCGAAGTGGATCCATCTCCTCGTGGTGCCCCCTGGTAACGTCACTTAAGACGGCTAAAAGATCCGCAGTCTCCCGCGGGACGTGTTCGGCACGCTCATAACGTGGCGTTCATTCCCTGTTGTAACAGTAACGGCCAGTTGAGGGCAGCCACAAGTGGTGGGGGTGTTGTACTTATTACATATCACCCTATCCGTGGAGCCGGATAAGGCGGTATCCAGGAAGCCCTGAGCGGGTGGGTGCTTCTGGTCTATCAGTCACCGTGTACCTTCGGGCAGGACGGGTTAAACTATTTGAATACCAGAGAAGATAGTGACACCTCTGGTCTAGAATATTTCCTACCAAATATAGTGGATTCCATCACTAAGACAAGTCCATGGTTTGTAGAGATTCAATTTCATGAAACAATCTAAAAATGGTAAGAGAAGTGACTGATTATTGACCTTTTTATGATACAACCACAATGAGTAAGTGTCATCCCTTAGAGCAATGGAGAGGAAATTAATATGCAACAAAAATAGTTAATTGATAAATGAGTCTTAAGGGGGGGAAAAAAAAAAAAGCGGAAAATTCTAATTAAGCCCATTCAGCCGTCATTGAGGGATTTTCTACCGCATTCTTCCTTAAGAAATCAATCTACTAATTTTTCAAATCAGTGATTCGCCGTCAATTGAATGAAACCTACGTCCTTTTATTCGATAGAAGAGACATATTACCATAAATTAGGTTATAATTATTATTCCGGAAACTAAAATAAAAATGTTGTTCAAATAATAATCATGGGCCAGCAACGAATGAAAAATTAAATTAATTTGATTCTATCAAATTAATCAATATGATTCATATTAAACTATCAGAATTATATTAAATCAGCATTTGAACTTCTTTATTATAAAAAGAAAGCAAAAAAAAAAAAAATTGGTTGATATGAAATTTCATCATCATTGATATGAAATCATCATACAAAGTTAGAAATGCATTTCGGTATGTATGTATTATTGTCATTCCAGCGAAGGTTGGGTGGGGTTCGTCTTTTATTTCCACAATTCATAGATTTGTTTCTTCGAATCATAATAATATCTAATTTCATTATCTGTGTTAAAATTAGCGTCATGCTAAAAGTTGTCATCATTCTAATTTTCAGCTCTCTCGCATCACTTCCATTTATTTTTGTTCAAATGAGGTGTTGCAAATGTTACAAGATAATATTCTCTACATATTCATTACTGACGTTTAAAAAATGTATCTTGGTCAGATAATTTAAAACTACATATTGTTTTAAAAATTGAATCACTTAAGTAATTGAAAATAAATAAAAAAATTCATATTACGTATGATAAATATATGTAATACGAATTTAAAAAAATATATTTTTTTCTTTATTAAATATGAATATTTTTTTCTTATAAAATATAACTCATTTGAAAGGATATTAAAATCAAGTATTTATATATGTGAATTATAAAGTAAGCTATATTATATAATTGTAGAGTGAACAATGTAAATTATTTAATCTTAATGCGATTTCTCTGGACCAAACATGTGTGAAAAAAAAAATCATCTCAGATTTCACATAAATAAATTATTTATAAAGATACCTATTTAGCAAAGATGTAACTGAATTGGATAGAACTTGGATTTTTTTTTTTTTGATCGGAACTTTTTTTTTATAATCACTGAAAAATTAAAAAATAGAAACGGGAACAGTGCATACGTAGAAATATTTCAGTAAAATAAAGACAATAAATAAGCAATGTATATAAAAACCTGTATATCTTAAGGATGGGGACATTTTTGTTGTTGTACATGTTGGCCCACGTTCATTACAGCCGTGGGTAGCAAGCCACCCACGGGTTTGTCAACCTTGGCGACTGAAAGGTGTTGTTCGTTACAGAATACAATTAGTTACAATGCCAATACAACAATCGTAGAATACAATTTAAACAGCATCATTGTTAACCAAATTTTTTTGAAGAATAATGTTTTATGGTATTTGATGATCAAGACATATCACAAATAAATTGTGCGAAAAAAATAGGATTATAATGAAAATAATAATATAAGGATTATAATAAAAAAAAAAATAGAATTATATTATTAAATTAGCTTTATACAAATAATAGTAGCGCAGCGTGACTCTCCGCCAGCACCCCTGCGGACTGATGGTCAATTGGCTAGCGCTCTGGCCTTTGGTACCACAGGTTTCAGATTCGAGTCCTGGCTCTGGCATAGATGTTTGTGAGTAGTTCGGAATCCACGTTAAACTGTGGATCCCGGTCTAATTAGACTTCTACTATTCCACACCACTTCACTGTGCCTAGAGGTGAGTTGCCTCTTTACAGTTTGGGAAGAATGTGGGTGAGAAGTCTGATTAGGCTCTTTGACGCTCTACAGTCATATGACCGAGACCTTCAGCTTAAAGTGGATTCCGAACCACTACAAACATTCATGGCACCGCCGGGATTTAAACCCGAAACCGGTGGTACTGAGTGCCAGAGCATCTAGGCGTAATCAGACTAAAGTGTGCAAAAACTGGCAGCAGAGAGACAAAGCTAGCAAAAGTAAGCTAGCACGCCTTTCGAAACCAAAACATAAAACACGTGTGCTGCCAAATGCTCTCGCATAACTTCTGACAAATCGTCAGAGAGTGCGCAGTAAGTAGAGAGTGCATGGACACTGCTGCTAAGATTTAATGCTTGCTACAGCTTCAACTTGCGCAATTCTGAGTGGCATGCGCAATTTGTACACGAAAGTCCTTAGGTTCAAATCCTCTGGCAACTCCCGCTGTAACCGCTACTATCTGGTAGAAGTTTCCCGTGTTTTCCTAACAAAGAAATATACCGCAATGAACTCTAAAAATCTTCCCTGTAAATAACATCTTCCCCCATCGCCCTTCGGTGGGCTCTTGGTGTCGTACGTAAGTGACATACGGCATTCACCGATGTTCAATAAAAGTGTGCACTTACTATGCTTAATTTGAAATTGGGATTTAATGCATAGATGCGCTGAAGTTGAAGATTTATGCAGCCATGATAAAAGTTATGGGATAAGTTCTATTTTTTCACCTTAATATCACTGAAATTAAAAATAATTTGTATTTTAAATTTTTTAAGGCTTAATTAATGTTGATAGTTAATTATAATTTCGAAATATATGTTATTTTTATGAGAGATAGTTTAATTTGTTCCAAAATAGATTCCAAATAATTAATTCATTTTATAAAACTTAATTTTATGAATATTAGGGCAGTCCAAGTCGCTGTTCGACTCTATTTTGAATGCGGTCCATCTAGAAATTGTAAACTTGAGATTATTGGGCAATTATTTATTTTATAAAATATATACATAAATAATAAAGTTTACGGAGTTTTTATTTTTAATTAAATATTTACTTAATATGTTTGCTTACTGAAATGTTCCTAATAAAACAATCTTGACTTGTGTTCAATGTAAAAAAAGAAAAAAACAAAAACAAAAATAATAAATAATAAAAAAAAAAAATAAAATAAAAGGAAGACGTATGTGGAAATATATCGACGATTATTTTTAGATAATATTTTGTTTATTTTCATGGTTGATATTTTAAATTGTATGTTATTTTTTTCTCATATCGAAAACAAAATTTTGTTATTCCAAATGCAGGTAAAGAAAGCTAAAATGTTGAACATCTCTGGTAGTTAAGCTAGTTAAAAAATATTAGAAATATTTACAAAAAATTATCTTCAAGTCGGGAAGGGGGAAAGAAGGAAATAAAAAAAAATGGAGTAGCCAAAAAGTGTAAAAATAAAATAGTAAAAACATAAACACAAAAACGACAGAAAATTTGGTGTCGCCATCTATAGAAAGAAAAAGAAAGAAATAAAAGGTTTCTTTAAAAATTAAATTCACGTAATATTATTATTAATACTACTATTAATATTACTAATAATATGCAATATATTTATAAACACTTTCTATAATATTTATTTCGTTTAAAATTTCATTTTGCAATAGTTTAGCTTAACTAGCAATTATGTTTCAGGTCTATAGTTATAGATATCAACATTAGGAAATTTTCAAGTATAATTAAAAATAAATTATTCTTACTATAAATATGTGGCTTCCTATATTTAAAGAAAAGCGAAGAAAAATTACGCAAATTTTTATATTTCATAGTGACTTATATAACCGTATATTAATGAAATTTTAAAAAATTCGATTTGGATTAATTTCTTGCTAATTTTATTTATAATATTTAGAACTGCATGAAGTAATTTACATATATTAATGTTTGTTGAAGAACTAAAATAGCCACATGGATTCCTCTTAACATGACATTTATGTCATGGCGAAATATATTTGTATCTATGCACGATACATCTATTGATTAGACAAATTTTCTGTTAGGCTGAAGGAGAAGTTGTGTACCTTCCAGATATCACTATTGAAATATTTGTTTAAAATTCTAATGACAGAATGGGGGTATGGAATGTATTGCATATTTGACAAAAGAGCCCAAGTTGTAATAAAATATTTCCATATAACAACTTATTATCATATAATAATATTATTTCCATATAACAATTTATTACCATATAATAATATTATTTTATAGATTTTGTAAAAGTATTATTGGAAAAACAATTTGGAACTCAAATTAAACTGCACAGGATCATTAAATTAAATGATTAACATTATATAAATATTTATCAAATATAAATCATATCAAACAGGAATAACTTGAATTGGATTATAATTCTATATTCAGGAAATTGTTTTGAATTTTATCAATTCTGTTTTTTAGTTTAAATATAAAAAACTACATGAAATTAGTTTTTTGATAAGAAACTGAACTTTACATTACACTGGGAAAAATTCTTCAGATATTTCATATAGTCTCTCATGTAGAAATATTAATGTTGATTTATAATACATTTTATAAAAGCTGACATTAAAAATACATTTTTGAAAAAAAAATTAAGTAATAGCAATTAAAATTAAAGCATTGATTAAAATAAAAACATTTTTTAAAATAGAAATCTATCAGTTTCAACTAACTAAGAGCCTAACTAAGAAGAATAACAGTCAATCATTAAAATAATTGACTGTTTTTCGTCAAATTATTCTTCAAAAAACAATCTCATCAGACCATTTATAAAAAAATAAATAAATAAAAAAAATAATGCATAAATAAAAACAATTTCAAAAGTATTTTAAAACTGGCGTTTTAATGTTTATTTAACGAAAGTGTGTTTTGAAAAGATATATTTATTGACAAAAAACTTCAACAATTACTTAAAATTGTACTAAAAGGTTAAAAAAAATTAAAAGGAAAAAAAATGTTAAAAAAAAATAATAAGATTGTAAGTAATAATAAAAAAGACAAAGTCATGAAAACCAAGTGATTAGTTCTTGTTTATAAAATTATATTAATTTATCGTAATATTACAGACAGGATTATTTAATAAAAATTTTCAAAATGCGTTTTTTTTTTTAATTTTAAAAAATGATTTTAATAATTAATATTTTATCATCATTTAAAGGATCTTTATCAATTGTAAAATATTAATTGAATAACTTAAATGAATGATTTATTTAAATTTTTAAATGAAAATTACTAATACAGTATAAACAATGTTCTACTTAAATTGGCATAAGAAACTTATTTTTATTATTAACTTTTTGAAAAGGCGTGTTATTTTCAAATGTCGTGATTTGTGGCTATTAAACAGATAGATATATTATAAACGATTAGATATAATAACAGATTCAGCGTTATCTAGGTACACCAAAGTCATTCAGATTTATGATGTCCATTCCTAAGCTCCCAACATTGAATATTGTTGGGAGCTTAGGTTTTGATTTGGCTGCAGAGTATTGAATCAGATGACACTGTTTCAAAACTTTAAATCAATAATAGAAATCTTATTTATAAATTTGAAATTTTGTTTGTTTTCCTTTATACATAATCACAATTTTTGTCCCAGAACTTTTAAATTTGGTACGTACGTAGGCTACGATCTACATCATCACAGACTACTTTAAAACATGGAGTTTCTCCATCCATCCTACGATTTCAGCCGTTCATATTCCCACCTTTATTTATCAATTAAAATCCTTATTTTTATTCCCACCAGATGGCGCCAGTTGAAATATTGTAAAATCATACGGCAAAATATTTACAGTATTAGTTTTTTTAATCTATTTTCAGAACTAACATTATAATATTCTTAAAAATGAATGCTAACATATTAAAGGTGAACAAATTTATTTTAATTCATTTAAAGTGACTTATTTAAATCTCAATTTTCTTAAAAAACTTATCGAAAAAAAAAAAATGTTTTACGTTCTGCAATTGGGCAAAAGGCAGGCAATATCTGTTGCTGCTGATGAGGAGGTATTGAGAAGAACAAGCATTATGTTAAAAAAATCAGCAAAAATGCATATTATTATCCTGTGGAAAAAGTAGCAAATTTAAAAACCTCGAAAATTTCAATAGCTCTTTTTTAAAAATCCATTTTTAAATTTTCTATGTATTAAATTTGTCTTTTTTTTTGTAACCGAACATTTTGAATAATATGCGATTTTTGCAATGGAAAAAAATTAGTTGAAAAAGTTTGCCTTGAATTTTAACTTTCAAATAAAATTCTGTGTTCCGAATTATTACTACTACTACATCACAATCACGCGCTTCTGTTGAGAAACGTTTAATTGGCAATCTCTCATCCCGAAATGAAATGTATTTTACACAGCCTGCGTATGTGTTGGCCTACAGACTCTCACCCAGAGAGGAAATATATCCCGTGCAAACCTGTGTATCTTTTTATTTTCGGCTTAGACATTTTAACCATGCTTCCGCCTATGCCCTGCCAGGAGTGCTCTTTGTGGCGTTCAAGAGAAATGGTCAGTTGGCCTATAGAAACTCCCATTAGAGGAAGTATATTTCGCGCACCCTGCGCATATCCGAGTTTCGGGTTTCGACTTAGAAGTGACTTTCTTCCACGAATCTATAATGATATGTCTTTAATGTGTTAAATATTTACATCTCTAATTGTATGTATATGTGTGCGTGTCCAATAAAGCTGTATGCTCTCAAGCCTATGTTTCAAGTCTCAACCCAACCCCATCTAGTTACAATCCAGCTGCACAACCGACAACACTACATCTGGCGCCAAAAGTAGGGCCGCCTGAATCTGCACACTACAGCGCTAAATTTTCTGAAAGTTAAATTTGTTAAAATTTAAGTAATTTCTATAAGTTGTGTGTCCGTCATTTATGTTGATTATGAAAACATGCGTAAAATGTCACTGAAAAGAAATTGAAATATGGTAGTAATTAATATGTATTGGAAATATGTCAACGGCTAATGTCCACCAAGTTTTTTTGAGTTGAAAAATATTTTGTAGAAAATTTTTATAACTTTTCATTGTAGACAAGGTTTTTTTCACAGAAAATATCTGAAATGTAAATATTTAAAAAATTGGTCAAATTTTTGTACATATAAGCGGAGCAGTTCTTGGAATGAAGAATTGTTAAAAGCATTTAGTTAAAAAAAATTTAAAAGCTTTTAGTTCAAGTTTTAGCCATTTAGTTAAAGTTCTTTGGTTCTTTAAAAGTTAAAAAAGCATTCAGTTTTTAAAACAATTATCAGCGTGTTAAACATTCATTCATTGTGAAACAGTGTATCTATTTCCATGTATTACATTTGGATAATGGTTATTTGTAACATTTATATTTGTATTAGGTAAGGGACATGGAAAAAATAATTATCTGCATTATCAGCACTATTATAATAAATTAAGATTGCTGTGGTGAAATATTATCATGGAGATCATTATTTTTCTCTTTTATCACCTTGCCAAGTATTTTTATTCCTTTAAAGATTAATCTTCCTGCTTCTGCCAATTTTAACGTTGTTATTTTTTAGAGTTTTTTTTTTATTCTACCTTTTGTCTTTCTTTTCTAAGAAAAGAGAGCATAGAATGAGATCATTCTGGTTGAGAGGGTTCTTTCTGGCAGAGAGAGTTTCTGGTAAGATAGAGAGAGAGTTCTGTTGGACTGATTGAAATGGTTCACGTTTATTTTCGAATGTTTGCTTCATCGAAGGTTTAAAATATTTAATGTTATGAATTTAATTTAATTTATAATTGTTGAGAAGATTTTGTTTAGTTTGTTGCACTACGGTAATTTTGTACGCACTTAAGGATAATTAGACCGGGACCTACAGTTTAACTTGGATTCCGAACCACCCACAAATATCCCTGCTCCCACCCGGATTCAAACCTGAAGCTTTCGGTACCAACGGCTAGAGCGCTAGCCAATTGGCCATCAGGCCGCTGCAATTGTTGAGAAAGTTTATTTGAGAAAGATTCATGTTTATTTTTGGTATAATTAAAAATATAGAATTAATTGATGGGATTTATATGTCTTTACATCAATATTCCTTTATATGTCTTTATATTTTATATGTAAAGACATATTTTCTTTATATTTAGTATTCGTTTATATATCAAAGCTTTTATTTGGCATTGTTACAACCAGTAGCGTAACCATAGAGTGGCAAGATGGGCAGATTGTCATGGGCCCCAGCCCAAGCAGAGATGTTGAGTACAGGAAAGGCCTAACATTTATTATTTTAAAAAAAGTAAGTTTTATTAATTTTGTATTTAGTAAATTTAAGTTACTAAAGCGACAAATTAAAAAAACGTGTATCAAGACTTTGGACAAATTCATTTGCATGAAAAATATATCGCATCTGATTGCAATAGTAACAGAAATAGTGACTCACGGGTAATCCCGATACTAGGGAGTTCCTCAATCGCTGGTTCGTAAATAGGTACTTCGAAATAAAAGGTAGGGATTCCCGCTGCCACCCATGTGCCACTGGGACATTTTTAAATTCACTTGTTAGGAATTCTCAGTTTTTGCTCCACTTTTATACATGAAATAAAAAGTCTTCTTCCATAAGGGAACTGCGTGATTTATTAACCAGAAGGAATCGTTTTATGTCTTCAAACTTTCACGAAGTGTGTACTGCATTTATGTTATTTGTAACAATTACTATGACTACGATTAGTCCTGAGTGATCATTCTTGAAATTAAAATTGATAAAAACCTATTTAAGAAATTTTATGGGACAAGACAGATTACGCAATTTGGCTATTCTATCCATCTAACATTCCATGGCCTAAAACTTGAAATTTTATGGTGTCATTGACGCTTTTGCTGATCAAGAAGGTCAAAACAGAAATTTTAATGAATGAAATTTTTACTAAAAAAAAAAAAAAAAAAAGAAACCGGTAAATTTTAATTCAGTATCCTCTTTAAATTAAAAGTTCATAGTATCAACAAAAATAATACGTATTTTAGGTAGTACTTTATTAAAGAGAAAGTACATTGATGATATTTTGGATTGAGAGGCCCCCTTTAGTGAACTCATTGAACAATTTGACCATTTTATAAAGGGTAACACTATTTTTCTATTTTTTTGTGGATCCTCCTTGGAAGTTCGGTGAATAGCCGTAATGCTGTCTGAGGGGATTTTCGAGAGTAATGCTCTACATTTGTATAGCGTATTGAAAAATAACCCAGAAAATTTCAAACAGCCAACCCAACAATCGATGAAATTTGCTCTGTAACACTGCTAATGAATCATTACGTTCATTTACGTTACAACATCACTTCGTTCCAGCATCACACCATTTTTATGGATCAACATTGGACGTTTTGTCAATGAGGGTTATGCTTTCCGAGAGGACTTTCGAGAGTAATTACCCCACATTTGTTTATGCTATTGAAAAGAAACCCAGTAAACCCATTTCTAACAACCATACCCAACAATCGATGAAAAATACTTTGTAACACTGCTAATGAATTTCATTTTATTGATAATTCGTTTAATTTTAATCGATCAATTAAAAAACATTAGCAGATACAAAATCCCCATCCTTCGTACATGCTAGTTAACACGCACTATAACACACAAGGAAAAATTTAATTATATGTAATAAAGTATAATAATAATAATAATATATAATAACAATAATAATATAATAAAATAATATTAATAATATATAATTATATATAATAATATTATACATAAAACAATCACAAAAATTGCATGAATTTTTTTGATAACTAAAAACCTTTAATAAATCTTTTATGCATGTGAATAGTAGCCGATATTTAACTTAAAAAAAATACACATAAAATAATCCAATCTGAATTTTCATACTCTTGAGTTTCTAGTTAATCTATAATCTATTTTAAAGCTAAAACAACGTAAGCTAAATCTCATAAAATTTTCTTAAATCCTTATCACTTTCAAAACGCAGCTGTAGTAAAATTTTCTACACAAGCATTTATGTCTCATTATATTTACAAAACATTCAAACAACTTTCACAACATCCCACTGGAATACGCTATTCACTAAATAAGAACTTAAATTTGTATAATAAACTTAATTTTCTGCTTAAAAATAAAGATTTTTAAACATTTTTTAATACATAACACATAACACATAAAGTACACTAGTATAATGTTTAAAAAAATATTTTGGGAATATAATGTGCTTAAATACGAATCTCTTGAGGAATTACTACACACACAAAGAATAAATATTTTTAACCCACATAGTTTCAGGTCTTTAAGAAGAACCGAAGCATATTACTTTTAATTGGGTACTCGAGAAAATTCAAGAATTCAACTTAGCGTAGGAACTTCTACATGAAATGAAATGTTATGATGCATTTATTCTTTTGTTGTATACAAACAATGCATTTTCTTAGTTTTTAACGATGCCATATAGAAATTACTCAATGATATGTGAATATAGCGTATTTCAATGACCATAAAAGATAATTTAGTGTTTGTTATAAGGCTTATAAGAATATAGACGGACACTTAATTAAAAGTTATTTTTTTGAATGAAAATGAATAATTTTCCTTCTTTCAAGGAAAAGATAATGCCTGAATGGACAATGGGGTTCTAGTTAGAAGAAATTGCTGAATTAAGTTTTCCTTTTGTATATATTAAATATATACTTTTTCTCATTGTTAAAGAATTCCTTTGTTTGGTTTTTATGAAAAAAGGGTACACAAATTAAGAGACAAAATCAGATTAAACAGATTTTTTTTTGTAAATGAGAAAAAGTTTATTAATAAGTTTTGTAATTAATAATAGTCAAATTATTAATAAATTTAATTTTCTATTAGAAATCCTTTTGAAATTTTTTTTAAAAATAGAAATTATGTGATTATTTTTATATAAATATGGAAATAGTCATATAATATCTGATGACACTTTTATTTATGACATAGATTATGATATATTGCATGATGTTATGTCATGCCATGTCTGTAGTTCTGTGTATGTGTTTTACATAAATAAATATTTAGATCAGATTTATTAACATACATAGATACTTAGATTAGATAATTACATGCTTTCATTATTTATTTAAAATTCTCTGAAGCTATTAAAATATTTGAGCATTAGCATACTCTAAATGAATTGATTTTTTATAAAGAAATTCTTCAAATAAATATGCTAAGGATGCAACACATTCAAAGCAACAAAGATTGGAAACATAAAAAGAAACAAAGATTGAAAATATAAAAAGAAGCTATGATTGAAATGTAATATTAACGAATCAGTTAGTATAAACAATGTAAAAATTTGTATAGAAACAAAAACAATAGAAGCCATTAAATGGTTAATTAGGAGATTAGGTCAGTAATTTCCAGGCATGTTTCATTGCGCAAATAATAAAAGAAAGAAACTACATTAATAGTAAGTCACTAGTATAATTGATTTCGCAACAAAAGAGAAATAACCAGTATTAGGTACAATAATTAGGGTATGTAGTACAGTTTTTCTCTTAGGAAATAAACGTATAATATATTATGTACTATTAATTTAGTTAGCAGATAAAAAGATAAACGGATGATATTTTTTGTAGCAATGAAGATTTATCATAAGAAGATGCTATGTTAAAACATGGGAAGAACGACGCCTTTTAACAAAATATTTTTATTATCAAATAAAACATATTTGTTTCAATTGAAGATAAATGCTTTTTTTAAACTATTTAAAATAATAATAAAAAATAATTAATGGAATATTACAGAACCTTTAAATTTTTTCAAATTGGCGGAAGATTTGCAATGGGAGAGGCCACACTGATTCGAATGTGTTTGTATTGTTTATTTTGCATTTATAATTAAAGTATATCAAAATATATTTCACGAAATAAAAACGGAATTTTTCCTTTTTTTCTCTCCCCTCCTCCGCAATAATTTTAATTATTGTTAATGTTTAATTTTTCTTATTAATAACTTTACTTATTAGTAAGAAGTTGCCAACTCGAATTAATAATAACTCAAAGTTAATAACCTATGTTAAAAACAAAACAATCTACATACAAACCACAACATAAATAAAGTAGAATTTTGTTATTATTATTTCTGTTATTGTAATTTTTCCAAAACTACTTAAAATAATAAAAAAATAAATACTTGATGAGCTTAATGGAATATTATAGTCCGTTTCTATTTTTTTCAAATTGGCTAAAGATTTGCAATGTCAGATGTAACACTGATTGGAACGTAATTGTATTGCATCTTTTGCATTTATAATTTAAATATATCGAAATCTATTTCTTAAAACAAAATCGAAATTTGCATTTTTTTCATATAATCTCCAGCCGCCCCCAATAATATTTGAATCTATATTGTGTGCTTATTGATAAAAAAAGTTGTCATCTCGTAAAATAACTTATGCTAAAAACTAAACATTTACATATAAACTAGAACATAAATGAAGTAGAGCTTTGTTATTATTATTTCTGTTATTGTAATTCTTCCAAAAGTACTTCAATAATAATAAAAAATGCTTAATGAGTTTAATGGAATATTATAGCCATTTTCTATGTTTTGATATTGTCGGAAGATTTGTAATGTCAGATGACACTGATTCGAATATGTTTGTATTATTTATTTTGCGTTTATAATTTAACTATATCGAGCATATTTCTTTGAAATAAAACCGATATTTGAATGTTCTTCCTCTCCTTCCCCAATAAATTTTAATTTATATTGCTCACTTTTGGCAAAAAATTGCCAACTCGTAGAATAATCTATGTTAGAAACAAACACTAAATCTACAATCAAACAAGAACGTAAGTGAAGTAGAATTATGTTATTATCATTTCTGTTAGTGTAATTCTTCCAAAACTACTTAATATAATAAAACAATAAGTGCATGAGGAGTTTAATGAAATATTATAACCCGTTTCTATTTTTTTTTTCAAACTGACGAAAGATTTGCAATGTTAGATACCGCTCTGATATGTATGTATTTATTATTATTATTATTTTTCATATCATCGAATATTTTTTTCATATGCCCCAATAACTTTTGAATTTATATTGTGGTCTTATTGGCCAAAAAAATTGCCAACTGATAGAATAACCTACGTTATAAACAAAACATTACATCTGCATACAAAATAAAACATAGATGAAATAGAATTATGTTATTATTATTTCTACTATTGTGATTCTTCAAACTATCGTTATAGAAAACCATGTAATACCTGAATTTTTACAAGAGCAGCGAAAGGGACAATCCAATTTCCATTTTAAATGCATATAAAACGGCTCAACAACCATTTCATTCTCCTACTTGCGCTAAACTATTCTCTTGAAGAATCACAATTTTACGATCTATTTTCCAAAACTTTTATATCATTCTTATAAAAGAGGCTCTTACCTCCAGATATTGCTTTCTTTCTTTTTTTTTAGTATTTATCTTTTTTTTACTGCTTTTTAGAAATATTCTTAAATGCTTATGTTAGCATAGGTTTTTAGGGACCTCAGAGATGTTTGGCTCAGTAACGAATTCTAGGATAGGATGCAATGCGGCATAAAAAAGGGGATCTCGAACTCATTTTCTTTTGATATTCATTCATGTGGTGAGCGTTTATGTCGTCCCAGGAATTCAACGCATGATTCGGAGTATGATGAAAAAAAAAGGCAAGTGGGATTTTGGGATGCCGTAAAATACATATGTATGAATGCTCTGAATCGATTGAATGCAACGAAAGCTTTATTATTGGGATAGGGTATCACCAATAGAAAATAGGCCAGGATTATTAACAAAAAGGGAGACACTCAGTTGTATGCTTTTATCATCAAGTATTTTTACACATGAATATGCTTTCTTAAATATAGAATAAGATTACATTTTTTGACGAATATCTTTTTATATCACTATAATCTATATAAAATTTAAATCATAAGTAAAATTATTAAACGAACGAATCACATGTTTGTTGTTAAAAAGTTAAAACATAACAAATTCAATTAGACAAAGAAGATGAAGCAGTAGAAGTTGAACCAAAAGTCTTTATATGTTTGACCCATTTGCATAAAATGTTTTTGAAAAGTGCCATCTGGTGGACAAAATTTGAATTATTTTTTATTGCAGAACTCTTTTTTTCCATGGTCCATATAATGTATATAGATTAAATTTCTTCAAACTCCGATAGGCAGAACGGGTTCTAGAGGGGGTCTGAATAGGGTCGCTTTAATTAACCCATCCCTTATGTTAACAAGAAGAGAATAGAAAATAGATGCTATTCAAATGAATTGCTAATTAATGAATTTGTAATTATTTTAGCATTTCATTGGTTAATCATTAGGCTATTCAGCTACTTTAAAAGTGTTTTTGCAGGATAATTCAGAGAGAACTTATAGGATGGTGGAAAATCATTTTCAATTTATCTGAAATTTCTCTTTTTTTTTCCCCCCAGCTTTGCTTTCTATTCTTTCATTTCAGAATTCTCACAAATATTCTAAAAGATATAACTCTATGACCATAGGAGAATATAAGAGTTGCTTCAAAACCTCGTACATTAACTATTCTTATAAAAAGTGTGTTTGGACCATTTTGTTGAAATCTGATCATCTTGGAAACCTCAACGCAGAAATCTAATTTTGAAAATATCTACATGAATGAAAATATCATGCAGGTTCTAGATGTCTGAAATTGGGACAAATCACAGAAAAATTTTCTACTCCTGGCAACTGAATAACTGAATAAATCAGAAAAATCGCCAAATAAACTATTTAATACTAAATTTAATAACTAAAACTGAATAATAGAAAGCGATGACTACATTATACACTCATGTCCATAAATTAAGGATAATGAAGTTCAGTCAAAGAAAGAGACAGAGCAAAACAAATTTGACTTATTTGTAAAGTCTATTTATTAAACAAAAGGTAAAGAGCAAGAAAAGATGCTATATGTTTGACATAATTAATAAAAATTGCAATTTTACTCCCTGGAACAAATTTAAAAAAGAACCTATTTACAAAAAACAGTATAACATGGTTAGTATGATGGTTAATAGGGAGTATGTCTCCCGGACGATGCAATACAGGCCTTGCAACGCCTAGGCATGCTGAGTATCAAATGATCAATCTGATCTTGGGGAATATTACACCACTCATCAAGTAATGCCCTCCGAAGTTCCGGTTGACAGGTGGGAGGGGGTTGACGGGCTGCAATTCGTCGGCCAAGCATATCCCACACATGCTCTATTGATTCAAGTCCGGTGAGTATGCTGGTCAATCCATACGGGTGATATCCTCCAATTGAAGGCATTCGTCTACAATGTTTGCATGGTGAGGACGGCGTTGTCATCCATAAACAAAAATTCAGCACCCATGGCACCCCGAAACAAACGTACATGTTGTTCCAGAATGACATCCGATAGATGTGGCCTGTCATCGTTACACTCTGAACATGCAGGTCAGTTCTGGAAACAAGAATAATTCCTCCCCAAACGAGCCATCCTGCACCACCGTAACGATGTCGCTCAAGGGTGTTCTCTTGGTGGTAACGGGTACCTGGCGCTCTCCATATGAAAGTCCGGCGAGAATCAGACTGCAAACCAAACCTGGACTCGTCGGAAAACATCACACCAGACCACGGTTGCGGTGTCCATAATGCATGCTCTCTACTCCAGGTTAATCGCAGGCGACAGTGAGTTGCGGTAAGTGGAACACATCTGACAGGCCTACGAGCATATAGACCAATGTGCCCTAAGCGTCTGTACACGGTCTGCCTTGAAACTGTCGTACCGGTAGCTGAAGAGAGCTGACGAGACAGGTCTGATGCTGTGCTCCGTCTGTTTCTTTTGGCAGTAACTACAAAATACCGGTCCTCATTTCGGCGTTGTAACTCGGGGACGACCTGTGCTGTAACATCTACTCACATTACCATCATCTTGGAATCGTTGCCAAAGCCTGGAGATGACACTCTGGGCGATTCCAAGTTCCTCGGATACTTCCAGCTGGGTACGTCCACATTCCAGTCGTCCGATGATTCTACCACGTAAAAATCATCCAAATGCTTCCTTTGTGCCATAACTATGCGGTCATTGCACTGAAAGGCTTTTAAAGCGCTTGTGAACAATTTTACTTCTTTGCCACCATTCCTTATATACCCCTCTCTTATACTCGTCATTGTGACGTACTATCCGCGCCATCTGGTGGTTTCCTGTAATTTGTATATTCTTCTTCAAGATGTGTGTGATAATTCTACAGGTGAAATTTTTATTTTAGAGTTCAATTTCTGCGTGATTCTGAATTATCCTTAATTTATGGACATGAGTGTAATTTGCATTGGAGATTGATTCTAAGATTACTGTGGCTACTGAACTTTTGTTGTTGTAATATCATGACTAATTTTCTATTTCGTGGATTGATATTGATTGAATTTTGGTATTATGAAAACACATATAACCAGTCCAGGGGGGCTCCTGCTTTAACCTTCTCTTAGGCTTGAATCTTATTGTTTATTTCAGACAATGGAAAAGATCTTGTTTAGATATAAATTTAGCTAATTAAGAGTGATTCAAGGTTATATCTGCCATTTCAGCCTATTCAGGGCATAGCCGCCTTTCCGTAGCTTACATTACTGTAGCCTTTAATCTACGTTTAAAATTTATCGTTTATTTCAGTTAACGGAAAGTATCGTGTTTAGATATGATAAATTGAATTTAGGCAGTGAATTTTAGCTTTTCAGATATAATTTTATAATCGAGTCACATGCTAGTAAAAAAACCATCTCCTCCATCTCCACAAAATTTTAAAATAGTTTTACCCTTTTTTAGATAAATCTGTAGTATAATTAAAGAAAAGAAAAACTTCATTCATAAAACATTGTTATCATTAATTAATTTCATTCATTTGATAATAAAAACATTTTATCTCGTTTATTTTCTGATTACTGGGAAATAACGGTATTTACAAAATGTGGGTGTGCTAAAAATTCAATATGAATTTTCGTTCAATTCCTGTTTATATTTCAAAAATAGGTTGTGTTTCAGTTGAAGTGCAAAACCAGAATCGATAATGTACATGTCTCTTTCATTCATGTAAAACTAAAACAATTGACGTTGAAAGCGTTTCCCTAAGTCATCCTTGCACAAAGTTGTGTTTTATTCGATTTGTGTACAATGTAGTACTTCGTTTCCCAGAGCATGAAGTCTGAAATACAGTTTCAACAACAAATATGCATAAATAATGCACTATCCCCCATGGAATTTTATAAATTTTAAAGTGTTTCTTCATTTCAAACGAAGAACTTTCCCCAAAAAATATGTATAACACTACTTTTAATATAATTTTACAATTTTAGTAAGTATTTCTAAGGTTTTTACTAGCGCAAAAGAGGAAGTGGAATAATTGAAATCACAGCAGAATAGTTATGCATTATAATTAGGAATTTCATGAATGAAAAAATTTGACACAAGATTATTTTCGAATCATGTTGTTGTTGTTTGTACCCCTAGTTTAGCCCCTAAATCAGTTCCAAAAGACTACGTCTTATTAACAAGTCAAAAGTAATATCTCCTTCATTTACAGCTGTCCTATAGAGGCCCCAATACAATCAATGACATGAGAGGGAGAAGCGATGGCTGAGCAGTGGCAATAAGCATAAGCCTTCACATTTCCATTGAAGGTTAAACTCCGCATGTGGCCAATCCTTTGCCTAGCACTCTGATGCTTGGTACCACAGGTTCGAATCCCGGCTGTGGCATGGATGTTTGTAGTGGTTCGGAATCCACTTTAAGCCGTAGGTCCCGGTCTCATATGACCGTAGAGCGTCACCCCAATCAGACAGAGCCCTATCAGACTTCTTTTCTCACCCACATCATTCCCAGACTGTAAAGGGGCAAGTGTTAACTAGTATAACGACCTGCCATGAACTGTAAAGGGGCAACTCAGTTTCTAGCCACAGTGTCGTGGTGTGGTCTGATGTAGTAGAAGTAGTAGTTTGAGCAAATCTTGGACAAGTGCACTGTAAGGACAATCCAGGGTACTTGGCGACATACCGGTCATGCTTGGGTGGAATTTTCCAAGCGTACTTACTTATATATATATATATATATATATATATGATATGATATAAGATATGATATAAGATATGATATATATGATATAAGATATGATATATATGATATATATTTACTTTGGCCAGAAATAGGGAGTACACCTTAGAAGCTCGTAGATCCGGAGGAAGGAGCAATGTGAAATTCTCATCCTTCCCTGTAAGCAGATCAGCAACTAATATTTTTTTCCCAAGTTGATAAATTTTAATTTTAAAGTTTTATCAGTATTTGTTTATACTTTTTTAGCTTGCTTGGTGAACTACCGATGTTACATTACATCATTTGAAATGCAGATAGCATTGCTGAACATGCATAATCCACCATAGAGTGAATGGTCAATGATACCAAAGACGTTTTTGTAATGAATTGGCGATTTTTACTTTGTACGACTTTTCTTGATGTGGAATCTAATTGCTATACCTTATGCAGTGCATTTTTCATAAAATATTTCAATTATTTTGGAATTTGTTTTTTCTTATCTGACGCCATATTAGCCACAAACTTGATTGGCCTTTTTAACATTCTAAGTTTAATTTATTTGATATCCCATTAAAAATATCAAATGCTTCGTATTTTATTAACGGTTATTGAGAATTGGGAAAAATCGGAGGACGTTGAGATTTGGCGTCAAAACTGTTTTTTGCCAAAGTGCGCCAAGTGATTGTACGATTTTAAGAGAAGAGATTTGCAATCCTACTACGAGAGCTCTATTTCGCGAAGCAGATTTTTGGAAAAAAAAAAAAAAAAAAAAAAAAAAAAAAATGCTGCAAATTTTAAGAATTTTAATGGAAAAATGAATACAAATAGTTGGAAGTTTTAGGGAAAATGTACTTATTCCGGGATGCTGGAATTTGATTATACTGCATAAGTCATGTTGAATTGTATAGCCAGAATAATGTTGCTTTTCATTAATCGAATTAAACCGCGTAATTAATCTAGTCCAATCATGCAAAAGAAAACACCTTGATTACCACATTTTGGCGATTTCCGCCCATTGACGACCAAAGAAAATTGCCCAATCCCAACGGCCCTTATTTTATTATTTGGCTGAGAATTGTCACTGCAATTTTTTTTTTTTTTTTTTTACAAACAGTGGCTGTGGCGAAAGTGCACATATTTCATATATATGCGGCCTGGTGGCCAAGTGGCTAGCGCTCTGGCCTTTGGTATCCCAGGCTTCAGGTTCGAATCCTGGCGGTGGAATGGATGTTTGTGAGTGGTTCGGAATCCACTTTAAACTGTAGGTCCCGGTCTGTTTAGCCTAAACTTTGCACAAGATGACCGTAGAGCGACAAACCAAACCAAACCATATTTCATATTAATAACAACTTATTGGATAATGAAGATTGCCTTATCCATTTATTTGATTTGAAAGGAGGTATTATATGAAACAAGTATGATTAAAAAAGAAGGTAAGAAAGGAACAAAATGTTAGGTAATTTTTTTAATTGTAATTTAAGATGACCAGAATTCTGCAATTACCTTTATCACTGAAAATCTTATCTTGTGCCGTTACTGTTCTCGTAACCATGAAATAATTGAAGATAATTGTCTGCCAATGTTTCATATTCCGCCAATTTGTGTCGCTTCATAACCAAACTTTTGAAGATCATGAAATGGTCTTTTTCAATTTGGCAGATAACAACATTTTTACCCTATCGAATATAAATTATTTTTTTTTTTTACCCTATCGAATATAAATTATTTTTTATTACCCTATCGAATATATTCTATTTGTTTTTACTAATCGATTATTACTATTTGTGGACATTATATTTTAAACGTTGATTATTCAAATGTCGCCAAGATTCTCGTGACTGTCCAAATATAATTAACAATGCAAGCTGCTTTGTAATATTTGGGACATACATTGGCGATTTATCGTGGAGACCGTAAAAATAAAGAAATGCTGTCTGTTCCATAGCGCCAAATTATTTTATCGCCAAAATAGACAAACTGACTATTTATGCCAAACTAACGCCATCTTGGCGTAATCGTTATCATTATTTATTGTATTATCATATTTGACATAAAAGATACTTACTCACATTAATTAAAAAAACCTTTTGTATTGTAATTATTTATCTTAGTATTAAGTTATATATCTATTATTAGTGATAATTTTGTATCCATATGTGTAAAATATAGTATAATTTATAGTTATTTTCCTTATGTATGTTCAGTAACAGTATCACAGATGCGTCAATGCAATTTAAGAAATTCTAATAATATTCGATAATGCAATGGTAAATATTAAATGTCGATTTTCATAAGGCGCTTAATTATTAAGTTAAGAGTAAAATCGAAGAATAGGTGGCGTTAGAATTTGGCATCAAAAATTATTTTTCCAAAGTCCGTCAAATAACAGGTTGCGATTGAAATGAATTAAAAAAGTACAAGAAATCCGGGTTAAAATATTTGGCGATTTATAGTTCAGTTGGAGCCATAAAAAGTTGTCAAATCCCCAACGGCGCCTATTTTTTGCCTTTGGCCAAATTAAGCATTAAATTAGAGTATTCCAATCTTTAATTTTTTAAAAGATATACGATATTTCAACAGAAACAAAATTTAAATAAATATTTGATTAAAAATTTATTTTCAATTCTCAAATAAATATTCTCAGCTTCAATCAAAAGTTTAAACGAATAACTTATAACAGAACAGCAATTGACGCATGCTAAATCAACTTAGCAAATAAAGACGTTATGCTTAAAACGAAAAAATCCTTCAAATAAAATTTGATGTACCAAAATGAAATATAACCGTGTTTTTTTTATGTTAATTAATTATCAAAAATATAAAAATCTTATCCTTTTAAAAATGAATGTTTCGAGACTAATGATCTAATCAGAATTTTTAATATGCATATTTTTATTACCAATCATATTGAAAAAGAACATAGCTTTTTTTTTTAATTGTGTTTGTCCATGTATTGATATCAATACCATGTTAAATAGCATGAAAATTAATTGATATTTAAACTATCCACAGTATTTTATTAAAAGCCAAAGATGATATCAATGATATAAGCTATTCTTGAACTAATTGATGACAGATCCAGATGATTCGCCTCCAGGAGGGTGAATTACTCGAATTCTATGATGAAAAATGCCTGTTGAATATGGGTTATTAGGTACTCCTTCACCAGTTATTGGATTTCGAGGAATGTATTCCTTACTAGAAGTTTTTAATTCATGTTTAACACTGGAATTATTAGAATTATCATTAGAAGGAATATACTTTTTGTAGAAATACTTGACATAATTGAGCTAGACTTATTCCAACTTTTTCCTTTCAGTCAAGTCTCCTGTTATGGGATTTCGTATGAACTTTTTTTCTGGCATTTCAGTTATCTCTGTCTTGGATTCAGTTAAAATGTTCATTTTTGACTGATTTTTCCTTAGTGGAAATTCAGTTTGTAGTGTTTCCTTTACGGCAACTTTTATTTTGAACAGAGTTATCCCGTTTGTATTTATCAGAATAAGCTTTTGGATCTGTTTTGTCTTGTGAAGTTGTACTTTCACTTCTTTATATTGTGGTGTCCACTTTTGGCATGATAATTTATTTTTGATTCATCTTTACTGGTTTTAATCTGTGTTAAATTCTGTAGAGAAATACCTTTTTCAACTGACGTTTCACCAAGTGTTTCATTTGAATTAACAGGACTTGTGGAAGTAGGTGACTCTGTCAAGTCTTTCGTCAACAGCAAATCCAAATCTTCTGTTAATTGAGATTTGGCGTCAAAGTCTTTTTCTGAAGACATTGAAGAATTTTTGGCGATGAATTGATCAAAATTTTGATCGATTGATCCAACCGACAGTGAATTTAGTAAACAATCGAGGTCACCGGTAGATTTCTTGAGATTCTTCATCAGGGCTTGCTGGCGACTTTTGAGACCAAATAGATCACTGCAATCTCCTCCAGGTGGTTTCAGAATTCTAGTACTAGGTACAGTAGCACCCAATCCAATTATAAATTTATTATTCATTGATTTTTAATTCATAACGTCCTAAAATGTCTGTAATTTCTCGAGGTAGTAGTCATTCAAATTTTAGGTTAGCACGCCTATTCTTAACTGTATATTAACTGTGAGTTTCAATTGGAAGGGAAGGCAAGGCAAAATTATGTTAAAAAAAATACTGTTAAATAATATCACAATAGAATTTTTTAATTTTAATAATTAAAAATTTGATGTTAATGCCATTTTTAAAATAGAAAATAGTCTATGCAAAGATAGATGTCAACATGTAATCTACCATGATAAAATGAAGTTAATAAAATAAATAGTCAAGCAAAAAAAGATATACACTTGTTTTTCTGAAAATTAGCCAGTTGTTCACAGATAAGTGCTTGTTTTAAATGAATCAGTATCTACTTTTTCATCCTTTTTTGTTGTTTTTCCAGTTTAATAAATGAATAGTGGTTTTCCAGCGCATTGAACCCATAAATGGTTTCTTGAAAATGCCTTTTTAAAACTCTGTATGTAATTATTTATTAATGGAATAGGCAAAATTATTATTAGGCTAAAAGACATACACTTGTTTTTCGCTGAACGTTAGTACGCTGTTCATCGATTAGTCCTTGTTTTGAATGAATCGGTAGTCATTATCTATTTTTTTTTTATCTTTTTTCTTATTTTCCAGTTTAATAAACAAATTGGGGTTTTCCAGCTTATTGTACCCATAAATGGCTTCTTGGAAAACGCCTTTTCTTTCAAACTTCTGTATGCATTGATCTATTTAATAGAAAAATTATTAAAATGAGGTAAATGGAATACATAATATAAAGATGATATATATCTTTATATTATTTTTGATTGATGTCATGACACGACTACAAAAAGGGATTTATAGTTTATTTTAAAAGTAAATTTATATTTATTGACTGTATTGAAATTCCTTCTGAGTTAACAATTTTGGGAGATTCAAAATTGTTAATTTGTATTATCATGGCAATACTTTTGATCCAGCATGCAAATGATCCAATTTGATGGCTAATGATTAAATCGCTGGAAATCCAAGGCATTGCAACTGAGTATTACGGAAAGTGAGTCAAAAAATAGGAATTGGAATTATGAGGCATAACTCCCTTTCGAATGTGATCACGCATACTTACTGTAATTGTACCAGTACATGAAATGTATGTTCTTTCACAGCAATGGCATATATCGCAAATTGGGAGGAGATGCATAATGAGCCAAAAGAAACAGAGTTGTCAAATGCGAAATTTTGATCGGAACAATGTCGCCATTCGGCGATGTTGGCGCTGCTGCATACTGAGGATTAGTTGCAATAGAATTCACTTACATAGTTTTACTAAGTTTATCCATCGTTTAAAATTTTTATTAAATGATACAATACAACAATGGAATTGAACAATTTCTTGTTATCCTCGATTAATTCATAAAAATTATTACAAAATAAATTGAATTTATATTTAAATGGAAATTTACCTGAAATTATTGCAATTGCTGTAATGGAATTTTTATCGTTTCAATACGTCTCATTGGCTGATCATACATCTCTAAAAATTTGTTTAGTGATTAATATCGTTTTGTTAATGCTATTATGACTAATAAATTGCATTTCTTTTCAGTAATCATTTCCCAACTAACTTAATATCCATCCTACTTAAGAAATAAAATAAAAACATTTATTTTCTTCACTTCATTGACGGGGGTAGGAAGGGGGGAGACCAGCATGTTTAATAACAAATAAAACTTGATTGTAAATGAGATCACAAATTAAAGGGTCCCTAGTCAGTAGGAAACACTAATGTGATACCAACCTTATATCAGTGGCCTTGATTACTGATACAAGTAATTAAATCTGGATGCCGTATAAATAACTTTAAATGATGTATTACTCTACAAATGAAAATTGATTGTAAATTAAAGGATCCTTAAGTCAGTGGTAAACCCTAACGTGAAACCAATCCTATATCAGTGGCCTTGATTACTGATACAGGTAATTAAACTGGATGTTGTATAAATAATTTTAAATGTATTATTCCACAAGTAAAACTTGATTCCAAATGAGATCACGAATTAAAGAATCTCTAAAGCAAACACTAAGCAATCCTTAGTCAATGGCAAACACTAATGTAATATCAGCTCTATATCAGTAGCCATGATTACGGATACAGATAATTAAATGGGATGTCGTATGAATAACTTATGTTGTATTATTCTAAAAAACTTGATTATAAAAAAAAAAAAAATGACAAATTAAAGGGTCCCTAGTTTAAATGTCATGATTACTCTACAGAAATAAAAACCTGATTGTAAATAAGATAACTAACTTTAAAAATTAAAGGATCCTTACTCAATGGCAAACATTAATGTGATATCAGTCCTATACTAGTGGCCTTGATTACTGAAATAGAACATTAAGATGATATCGATTACCGATTCTACCCATCACCCTAGATTTACACGATCGATACTTTGACAAATTATAATGTTCTGTAAAACGGCTCTTTTTACGCCTTTGAATACTTTTTCCTCGCCGCTCTGGGGGTGTGTCGCATTGCGAAAAAAGAAAGCGAAGGACCGTATTAAATCCCACCGTCTTTATGAGCGATAAAGCCAGGACGTTATTGGAGCAAATGGTTTCTGGGGCACACCCTCAGCATTAGCGTTCCCTTGAACGCGATCAAACACCGCACCGTTGTTCGTGTCCCCCAAATGCTTTTATGGATGTCAGGTTCTCATGTTGCGTCTTTTATTCGCGCAATAAATGTAAATTACATCCCTTCGCTAAGATACTTTTGTATTCCCGCTTGAATTGCGGTTTGGCGACGAACGAGACCGAAATATAAAAGATGCCGGTCGGGCTTATATGAGGAAAAAGTGGGGATTTATGCTGCTGGTGGACTAAAAAGCTGATCTACTGTCGTTTATTGCGTGAATAAATTTCTGGGTTATTTTTACTCATTCGGCCTGTTTTTTTTTTGCATCAAGAGATGTATTGAGAAAGTGGTTTTGTGTATTAGGTAGACATTCTCGTTTGCAAGGAATGAAATATTTTTGTTTTAAATAGCAGGCATAAAAATTATATAGCATTAAAATTACAAAAAGAGAATCTGGAGCAATTTGGTTGCTAGCACCTTTTCTTGAATACCGACGGATCTTGTTTTCTATTTATGTATGTCACAAGCAGAACGCCTTTTGTCATGAGGGAAAGATATTTTTTGGGATGATATCTGCATCCCCACATCTGCATGTCGCAGGAGAGAAAATCCGGAAAACTTCCAGCAGGTAGCTTTTATTTTTTTTGATGCCATGACTCATTAATTCGCAATTGACGATTCCAACACACGTTGTCGCAATCGCCAAGAATCACCACATTACTAAAAGCATTGACTATATTGGACTTCTACAACTAACTTAAATCTGAATGTTAGCAGTGTAAGTTATGAATGGCTCTCAAGTTGGGCAGTTATGTATGGCTTTTATGCAAGTATGGCAGTTATTACTGCAGATGTGCATGGCTTTTTGTTCTGTGAGAACGATGAGAATGCATTTGGAAACATGAAAGGCGAATTTCCGTGTTTGCATCAGACGTGAGCATAGTGAAACATTAGACATTAAAGTCTGTTCGTTAGGTTTTAGAAAGGAGAATTTTTTTGGATACTACCTTTAATGATATTTGATCCAATTTATCTGGCATCAACATAGTGATGATTCTATTGCAAAGTAATCAACAAGAATGGATAACCTTTAGAAGTATTTAGTATTACAATATTTAGAAGTGGAGGCATTTTGAAGTATACATGTCATCACATTGGTAAAAATGTGTGAAAATTAGCTAGTTAGTTGTTATTAATCGCTTTAAATTCTGCAATTTATTAAGTATTTCAAATAGCAACAATTAATGATATTTCTTTCTTATTTCCTGTTCCTTTATTATTTTAATTTTTTTGAATAATAACATCAAACACCGTTTATATTTGTTTCCACTTCAATTAAACTTATATACTAAAAAGTTTGAGATTTAAAATGACATTTTCTGTTGTTTTGTAAAAATCTTTTATTAAAACTACTAATTTAAGACCTTAACAAGTGACAGAATAAGAATTTCTTTTTTGGTGGTAAACAGTACATAATTTGGCAACATCAGTACATAAAAATAAAAATGAAATAATAACAAAAATAATAACCTAAGAATTGCTATAAAACGTCATTTCATATTTTGAATTTTTTTGAGGAAAGCAAAAATATGAAATCTATTTAATAGAAACATTTAAATATTTCTTAATTAACCAGAAAAAATATTTTTGGGCGTCGAAAACATTTTGAATCTTCCAGACATGACACGAAATTACAGAAATAGACACTATCAATAAATATATGCAAATGACATAAATTTTGTTTCTTTATACAAATGCAAGAATAGTATCGCGAATAATTTTCAATCCAATAGAAATAATATCCAATATAAATTCAACGAAAGCTAAAAAGAAAGAATAATCTAATATAAAAGAAATAGAAAGGGAACCAAAAATAAATTACTCCCAAAAGTTTTATACTGAAGAACCATAATTTGGAAATCCTTATTTAAAAGATACACCATAACTGATAAAATGCTACCATGCTTTGAAACAAGAAATATTTGAATGGACATGGGAACATCTATAACGTTAAAAAATATTCGACGAGGCTCCACCAGGAGGCTGACGGACCGGAATGCTTGTTCGGTTTGCATCGTAACTATTCGGCACATTTCGGTCTTGTGTCGGCACTACGTTCGAGCAATCAGCAAGCTTAGATCGCATAGACACTTCCGTTTCATAAACTTCACCAGTGATTGGATTGCGACATAGATATTTCTTGGTGGAACTCTTCTTCAATTCCTCTTCCTTATCTTCTTCTTGGACATTCAAATTCTCTTCAATAAGTTGATCTATAAGTTTGCTGTTGAAGGAATCCATCTTGTCTGAAAGCACGTTGATGTTTTCTTTATCCAGGTGGTGAGACGATGGTTGGTTGAATTCGGTAGCACTCAGCTGGTTCAAAGGATAACTGACGTATGAATGAAAGTTTTCCGTGCTTTTTGAGACGAGTTCTTTGAAATGTCTGCAATAAAAAATATTGCTATTTTATCACTTTAAAGATTTTATTTTTGTACTTGGCGAGTAGAGATGAAAATAGTAAAGTTAAAAAATATCCAGTCGTTTATTTTATATGATATATTTTTAAACGTTGTAATGTATAAAAGAGCTAAAATAACAGTAGTAAAAAGTAGATAAATATTTCAATGTTTTTTTAAGTTTTTAGTTTTTGTCTATTAATTATTTACAAAAACACTTTGAAATATAACATTTATATAATTAGTTTTATTTTAAACCATGAAATGAATTATAGATTAAAGAACTATTAAATTCCTTTAATAATTTATATGCTCGACTCGTGGCTCAGTGGCAAGGCGCGCCGCTGGTGAGCATTAGGGCTGAGGTTGAATTCGCTGGCGGCTTTGTTGTAGACACTGTTTCGAAAACGAAGACACTCGATAGCGTTTGTGATGTTCAGCATCTTGCCTCGTTAGTCCGACAACCTGGGCTTTCCGGGTTTTCTCCCATACGATACGCAAATGCGGGGTAGTTCCACCTAAAATTTCTCCTGTTAGAAACCGCCCTCTTTCTTCAGCATCACTTATCCAAGTTAGACTTCTACCTGTAGGTGCTTCATCAGAAGCTGCCCCTCCCTTTCCCTTACTCCATGAGATCACACGGGTTCTTGGATTTGGTCTAGACATTGCTGCCTACCAAGTGGAATAAAAAATAATAACAATAATTTATATTTCCATAAAAATTTGGCTTTGAATAATATTTTTGTTAATATTTTAAATTTCAGACATCACCCTTCTATAGAACATATAAAATTAAAACAACTATAACAAAACAATTGGCATTTGTCTAAAAATGTTAAAAAAAATTATTACGAAATCAACAAATAAATAGGACTAACAACACGTTTTTTCTATCAGAAAATTGAAAATTAATCGCTATATTAGAATTCTATATAAATATTTTATTCATATAAATATAGAAACACAATGTTGAATATAATGTCTTACCTAAATATATTTGAGGGACAGAATATGCAGTTGGATACTTGTCTTCGTTGGATTTTTGCACATTGGCGGCTTGCAGTTTCTGATGGTATTCCAAGTCGAAGATATCATTTGTGTCACCACCAGGGGGTTTTCTCACTCTGGTCTGATCGGTAATACCCAAAAATGGGGCAGCTGATGAACTTTCCAAAGCTTTATTATCTGTTGAAATTGCAAAATAATTAAGAATCGTAAACTTATTTAAAAACACAAACGTAAATTTATACATATTTAAAAATAAATTTTAAAATATTATATAATAGTTTATTATTATTATTATTATATAAAATTTTTTTATTAAATAGTTATTTAGAGTGGTAAGAAATGATAATAATTTTTCGTAAATTTTACAACATATTTTTAGACTTACCTATTAATTATTTATACAAATACTTGGAAACATTATAATAACATTTAGATAATTAATTTTATTTTTAATTATGAAATTAATTAGTTTAAATAGTAACTATTAAATTCATATTAATAATTTATATTTCAATAAAAAAAATTGGCTTTTAATATTTTTATTACTATTTTTAAAATGTAGAGAGCACCATTCTGTCGAATAACATGTAAAATAAAAAAAAAAATAAAAACTGAATTGGTCTAAAAATGTAAAAAAATTTGAAGTACTACGCAATCAACAAATGAATCATGCAAATAACACGTTTTACTCTACCAAAAAAATTGAAATTGAATTGCTGTATTCTTCTTCATGGACACAACCGCCCCATGGTGGACCAAGGCCGTCTGCCAGATAATTAAGACAGGACATGTTTTTCTATTTACAGGACAGAGTTGTCAGCTCTTCTCCCAACAGTCGTATAAGATCGGGGACCTGATGGCCGAGTAACTAGTGCTCTAGAGTGGTACCACAGGTTTCGGGTTCGAATCTCGGAGGTGTCCTGGATGTTTGTAGTGGCTCGGAATCCTCTTTAAGCCATAGGTTCCAGCCTCATATGATCGCAGAGCGTCACAGAGCCCAATCAGACTGCTTCTCACCCACGTTATTCCCAAACTGTAAAGGGGCAACTCAGCTCTAGGCACCGTGATGTGGTGTGGTGTAGTAGTAGTAGTAGTAGTCATATTAGATCGGGACCTATCCTATAAAGTGTATTCAGAACCACTACAAGCATCCGTGGCACCGTTGTGACTCGAACCTGAAACCTGTAGCATCCAGGCCAGAGCGCTAGTCATTCGGCCATCAGGCCACCAATTGCTATATTAGCTCTCTACATATATATTTAATCATTTAAATATAGAAACACAATGTTGAATATAATGTCTTACCTAAATATATTTGAGGGACTGAATATGCATTTGGATACTTGTCTTCGTTGGATTTTTGCACATTGGCGGCTTGAAATCTCTGATGGTATTCCAAGTCGAAGATGTCGTTTGTGTCGCCACCAGGGGTTTTCTCACTCTTGTCTTATCGGTAATACCCAAAAAATGGGGCAGCTGATGAACTTTCTAAAGCTTTGTTATCTGTTGAAAGTGCAAAAATAATTAAGAATCGGTAACTTATTTAAAAATACAAAGGTAAACATATATATTTTAAAAATGTTATATAATAGATTATCATTATTATTATATTATTAAAGAAATCTATTATTCAAAATTGCTGTTAACTTGTTACTTAGAGTGATAAGAAATTATAATAATGAAAAATCTTTTTAAGAATTAAGAAATGAAGAAATCTTTAAGAATTAAGCTACAAAAATAATACAGGTATAAGGCGCTCAATACACGCTTATTTTAAAAATAGATAAATAATTATAAATGATAATGATGAATAATAATGACGATAATAAATAATAACGGATAAATGGTAATGGATAAAATGATAATAATGGCGAATAATAATGACGATAATTATTATTATTATAGTGATGAATAATAATGACGATAATAAATAATAACGGAAAAATGGTGATGGATAAATGATAATACTGGTCAAAATGATAATGCTGAATGTGAAGAAATCATTTAGAATTAAGCTACAAAAATAATATAGTATAAGGCGTTCATGTCATGCTTATTAAAAAAATACAGATAAATAATGATAAATAATAATGATGAATAATAACATATAAATGATAATAATAAACAATAATAATAAATAATAAGTGTTAAATGATATTGGATAAATGATAAGAATGGATAAAATGATGATGAATATGAAGAAATCTAAGAATTAAGCTACAAAAATAATATAGTATAAGGCGCTCATGTGGACGCCTATTTAAAAAAATACAGATAAATAATGATAAATGATAATGATGAATGATAATGGATAAATGATAATAAGGAATAAAAAATGCATAAATGATAATGGATAAAAGGATAATGATGAACGTGAAGAAATTTTTAAGAATTAAACTACAAAATAATGTAATATATAGCATTCGTGACTCGCTTATTTAAAAATAGCTGGATAGCTTGTGAAAATATTTTTACTTATTAATTGCAAAGATACAATATAATAATGTACTGTAATCTCCTTTCAGAATGAATTTCGTCAAAAAGTATCTTATAAATCCCCGCAAGGCTCAAAATGTTCGTAAGATGCCCCAATTCCAATAGACAAGATGTCCTTATAAAAAGAAAATGTCCAAGAAAATAGGCGAGAAGATAAGTATGACACATTGTGACGTATTGGACAAGCATTTTCATATCGCCTTGACATACTTATAGCCTAAAAATATATCCCAAATATTTGTAAAGTAAACCTTGATATTTTTTCTTTATATTCGTGTAGTACTTAAAATTTTGTATTGCTAATTTGACAGTGAATTACTGTTTGAAGATCTTTATTTCGTATGGAATTAATTTACAAATTGCAGTTTATTAATTTTGTGATTATATTCATTTATTCTAATGAAAATGTTCGATTTATTATTAGGTTACTTGCCTATCTTAATGTTTTTAATGCCTTTGTGCATACTCAAAAAAATTTGTGATACCTTTGAGTATGATTGCTGGTTATAAAAATATTAAAAATGATTTAAGAAATTTTTTTTTATCTGAGAATTTATTCCTAAACATATCAACAAACAACTCATAACAATATGTACTCATAGCGTGTTATAATATTATTTATCTAGTTAAATTATGTTGTAGTGTCAACATTCTGAGAAATTTCTTGCCTATCATAACTGAGCTTTTTTTGTAATGCTTCTTAAACTATTTCGAAAAAAAAAAAAAAATTAAAGTTTATTTTGTGGAGGAGAAGTTATAGTTGGGAGTTATAAAATTGAGTTATAGTTTTTTTTGTTTATAATTGATAATAATCGTTATAATAATAGATAAAAGTACATATTCAAATGCAATGCTTAAAAATATCTGAAGTCGTCTTGACAAGAGAATCAACTTAATGAAAGCTAGAAGAACGAAGGAATATTTATTGAAAATAATTAATAATTTATTAATTTAATTAATATCATAATTAATTAAACGAAAATAATTGTATCGTTATTAAAATTAACGGTTTCAAATTCTTCTAGAACATTCAGTAAGTGAATTAAACCACGCAATTAATCCGGCCATTTAAAACCGTGTAATTAATCGTTGCCAATCAGGCATTAGGCTTGGTTTGCTCACTTGGTGATCAAAAAGTTGCCAAATCTCAATGGTCCTAATTTTGTGATTGGACTTTTACTAAATATATGATTCTTTTATGCACCACAGGCTTCTCATAATAGCGTTACATTATGCGTCATGGTAATTATAGCTGTAATTGTTTCAGTATGTTGCAAATTGAAGGAAATTTTAGCATTAATTTATTTCAATTTTAAACTGAAAGAAATACTTTCTTTTATAGCTGTATTGATCGTTTAATGATAGGCAAGTTCAATGTATTTTGTATCCTAATATAATGCACATAAACGCTTATTCATATAGCGTGTTAACAATGTGGTATATGTATCATCAATGGTATGAAAGTTGTTTGCAAAACCTTAACAAAAAGGAAGAATCCATGTAATTGTCACACATAATTGTCATAAAAAAAGGCTAAATTAGAAAATTTTTCAATCTATTGATGGTTATAAAGCAATTAAATTTTTTTAATGTTTAGTTGATTGAGGTGTTTAATTAACAATCAAAAAAATTTTTTTTTTAGATTAGAAAAAAAAAAAAAAAAAATATAGAGCAAAATCGTAAAATAGGGCCGCTGGAATTTGCGTCAAAATTTGCCAAAATGCGCCAAGAAAAGAACAGTTTAGATTGTAAATGAAGTGAATTGCAAACAGTGCAAGGGAACCGGTTTACCACATTTGGCGACTTATCAGTTAGTTAGAGCTACACAACTGTCGCGAAATCTCAACTGCTGCTATTAGTCATAATATAGATATTTCCTGTTTCTGGTTTTATTTTGAAGACGTTTTTTATTTATTTACTTATTAAGCTTTAAATTTGAACATTACTTGAATTTTTTTTTGCTTGATTTAAATTTTTATAATTTACATCTTATGCATTTCTTTGTTATAGCTAGAAATGATGGAGGGTGACTTTCCATTGATTATCACCTGCTTTTGGAATCGCCAATTGGCAACATTTGGCGACAAAATTCCTTGCCCCTTTGAAGGGAATATTCCCGGCGTTTAAAAGATACTTTTCAAGATCGGAATGCTAAAGTGCAGAATTTTTTGGTAAGTTTAGTGTTAAATTATTTAATGCTAAATTTTACCAAAAATGCCTTTGAATATTGGAAGCAAAGTAAAATATATTTAATATTGATATTATTATATATTTTACTATGAAGTTTATAAACAAAAAGAGGACTTTATTGATTGAAATTCTTATTTCTTACGTTTTTAATAAAATCTCTGCAGACTTTTGGTTGAAGAATAATGTTTTAAATTAAAAAAATATTATAATGGTATTGATAGTAAAATTATACTCTGTTTATAATAATAATAAAAAGACAACTTACCAATTTTATTGATGCCTGATTTTCTCTTGCTTTGAAAATTCATCATTATGGGAATGCGATTGATTTTTTTGTATTTTTTGTCGAGTTTCCAAATCAAAAATATTGCTAGTATCTCCACCTGAGGTTTTCGAATTCTAGAAGACATTTCTATTAAAGATACTTTTCGTAGAGATATAACATAGCATAAAAAAGTAATAAAGATTGTGTTCTATCACTTTAAAATGTTATAAAATAACATATTGCTCATTTAAAATTATTTTGTACGTGACCACGCATCACACACGTCTGATATATTTAAACAAGTCATGTTATAAATGAAAATGAAAATAAAATTTTCAAATTAAGATCAAATTCAGTTTAAAGAAGGCAATTTCTCATATATCTTAGGAAATTATTGCATAAATTAAAATTTAATTAATTTTTCACAGAGGTAAGATTCTAATTTAAATTCAATATTACTTTAAATGAAGTGACTTGTATTGAGAAACACAAATGCCCTACAATTTTAAAAATATTACTTATAGAATAATGAATTTTGTCCACATAATCTAAAAAAATTTCAATCAATAAGATTTTAATTTAAATGCTTTTGTTGAACTGCACTTTCAGTAAGAAACTATTCTCCAAAAAAATCCAAAGCATAACATTTCTTCTTAGATTAGAGATGCATAAATAAATGTGTAGATTTTATCTTAAATATGACTCTGCGTTGCCTGGTAACAGAAAATAAAACAGTTTTAGTTTTGGTAAATTTTATTTAAGGAAAATATACCTGTGCAAAATTAAAAGTATGAGCTATTAAACAACTCGCTTTAAATAAAATAAATTGACTGAATAAAGCAATCTTTCATATATAATAATTTTTTTTCCACTTTATTCTATTGGCATTTATTTTTAGGAATATCATAATGCCAATTTGGAAAATAAATTGAAAACTAATACTGTGTTTTATCTTATTTATTTACAATAATTTAACTAATAGCACCAAGTTAGTTTTTTGCTGTCGACGTCATGTGGTGGCATGAAAATCTAATGAAAAAATAATAATATTTATTTATTAAAAATAACATAATATTTATTTATTTCTTATTTATCAAAACAATAAAAAATTGCATTATTCTAATAACTGCATTATTCTAAACGCTACATTATTCTAATTTATTAAATTAATTATTAGAATTAGATATGTAATTAGAATTAGAAATAGATTTTATAATTTATTCTAATTATAATTTATTATTCTATCACTGTACTTAGAATTAAATAAATCATAATTAGAATTTAATAATTAATTCTAATCATAATTTTAATTTCTAATCACTGCATTGAATTGAAAACTTAAATAAATTTACAATGATATAAACTATATAAAAACTTCTTGAATTGTAAATTCTTCTTGAATTGTAAATGTATTACAGTGTCTATCAAATATAATGCTATTGATTATAAGATTTATTAACGGCTACTAATTTTTTATTAGTTTTTTAGCAAAACTATTCAAAAAATTACTACTTTCTACCATTTACGATGACACTCTGTACAATAAACTTTATACATAAAAGCAACCCTGAAAAGCACTTTAACGCAGTAATCAAGAAAAGCTCGACTTTTAATAGACCATTCAAAATAAATCCACAAGTTTATCGAAACACAATGATAGCTCAGCAGGGCCAATTTAAATATAAAATACTTTCGATCTCGAGCGTCCCCACTTAAAATCACTTTGATCATGGTCCGCTTGCTCCAGAATCAGGGCCCAACTCTCGTAAAAACCCACAGGAAAGTGTTAGGAAGTGGATTCTTCGTCGCAGTTAAGAGGGTGGTGTTTCGCTGACAGGTGAGGAAGGCATTCATTTACGAGTCTTGTGCGGAAGCCTGGAGATCGCCTCCATCCCTTAATCCTCGGGGGAAATGGGTTGGAGAACAGGAGACACCATAAAGATTGGGCGGTTCGGAGTTTCTGTGGTAGTTTGGTGGATGAATAGATTTGTTTTGTGGTGCAGAAGAGATGGAGAATGAATCCAGTCTTTGATTTCGCAGGATTAATTAAGTAAAAGTTAGCAACTATCAAAGGAATCATAATAAAAGGTTTTACTTGTAGAATGTGTTGATTTATTCTACTGTTTTTGTATTATTTGATGCTTATTTACTAGTATAACTGTATTCAAATACCTTGAAAAAAAAGAGAAATAATATTCAGTAATACTTTTGTTTTCAATAATTCCTCAATAGTAATAGATCTCTAACATAGATCTCTAATAATAGGTCTTAAGTCCTCTTCTTTCTCCAAACCAATCAAAACTGAGAGATGTTGTATCAAATGAATTTTAACGAAATGTTTTACTTGTAGAATGTGCTATTTTATTCTAGTGTTCCCTATGTTCTGCATTATTTGGATGTTTATTTATAACTGCATTGAGGTAACTTGAAAAAAAGATAATAATATTCAAGATTACTTTTGTTTTCAATAACTCTCAACAGTAATAGATTGTTAATTCTACCAGTAGGCCTTATGCTTAAGATATAAAGCAGGAACACATACATATATTTTTCCTATATAGATCAGATTCAAGATAAATACGTCTGTCGATTTAATCAAGAATTTGATCTAGAACTTTTCCTAACTTTATTCAATTTTTAATCACAACATTATTCTACCCTTACTGCATTATTTCTAATTCTTACTGCATTATTCTAATTCTAATTTAATAAAATAGTAATTAGAATCATTTAAATTACAATTATAATTTTAAATAGATTATATAAATTATTCTAATTAAAATTTAGTATTCTATCACTGCATTATTTTAATCACTACTCTTACGATTAGATAAATTATAAACATAATTAGAAATAGATTATATAATATATTCTAATTCTAATCACTGCAATTAGAATGAGATATATTACAATTTAAATTCTAATAATTAATTCTAATCATAATTATTCCTAATTCCTTATTCACAACACTGCATTAGAATTGGAAACTTAATTAAGCTTTACAGCGATAAAAACTATGCTAAAACATAATTCTTCTTGAATTGTAAAGTATTAAACTGTCTATAAATATACTGTTATTGATTACAAGATTATTACTGGTTACTAATTTTTTAATAGTTTTTGGCAAAACTATTAAAACTTATTACCTTCTACCATTTAAGATGACTTTTTACAATAAACTCTATACTTAACAGCAAGCCTTAAAAGCACTTTAACGCAGTAATCAAGAAAAGCTCGACTTAATAGACCATTCAAAATAATTCCACGAGTTTATCGAAACACAATCATAGCTCAGCAAGGGCAATTTAAATATAAAATACTTTCGGATCTCGAGGATCCCCACGTAAAAATCACTTTGATCATGGTCCACTTGCTCCAGAATCTGACCCAACTCGTAAAACCCACAGGAAAGTGTTGGGAAGTGGATTCTTCGTCGCAGTTAAGAGGGTTGAATTCTCGCTGACAGGTGAGGGAATGGCATTTATTTGACGTGTTCGAAAAAGGTGGTGGTGCTCCCATCCCTTGGTCCCCAGGAGAAATGTGGGCTGGAGAACCGGAGACACCAGGCTAAAGATTGGGGCGGTTCGGAGATTCCGTGTGCAGCTTTGGTGCAGGGAATAGATTTTGGTTTTTGCGTGCAGAAGAGATGGAGAAATGAATCCAGTCTTTGATTTTGCAGGATTAATGAAATGAAAGAAATCAAGCATCAAAGGAATCTTAATGAAAGGTTTTACTTGTGGTAATATGCTGGATTCATTCTAGTGTTCTCTGTGTTCTGCATTATTTGGATGCTTATTTATGACTGTATAGAAGTCCATTGAAAAAAAATGAAATAATATGTGATAGCGCTTTTGTTTTCAATAATTCCTCAATAGTAATAGATCCCTAATTTTACTAGTA
>BPLR01010785.1:0-72448 GCA_021605095.1 Caerostris extrusa
TTACATTACGTTCAAATTTTTCATTCAAAAGTTAATAAAATATTTTTATTCATCCACTAACTTCAAATACATTTTTTTGAAATTGTAGTGGACGTATTTAATTCGATGTTAAATACAGCTTTTTCAAACACAATTGTGCAGTTAAATTTAATTAATTAATTTTAGTTTTTTAGATTTTAAGTTGCATACTATCAAGAGATAAACTAAAAAAATGAATGAAAATTATGTGTATGCTGACTTTCTGCAATAGAGTGAAAAATAAAAGTAGGAATTGACTTTAAATTTTTTTTTTATATTACTTGTTTCTTTGCGGTAATAACTTCTTAACTGCCGCAGTCAATTATTTTTAAGACTAGTGCACCATCTAGTGGCATGAAAATCTAATTAAAAACATTAAAAGAGTTTTCATTTAATTAAAAACATTTAATAATTCTCCTTTTCGTAATTTTAGACTACGAATTTTTATATAACGAAATAATAAATCTCACTAAGTTAATACTAACATTTCTTGAAAAATATTTTGCAACACCTTGAATTTAAATTAAAAATTTGAGAAAAAATTCATTCAAACATAAAAAAATGTAAATATATATAGCTGGAATTATCAATTAATCAATTCGGGAAATTCCTGGTTGATTTACAGCACGAAAACTTTACATACTTGAAAAAAAAAATAAAAAAGGAAAATATTTTAAAAACAACTGCGCTTGGTTTATTTATTCATTACTTTTTCTGCCTCTCCTTATAACCTTTAGCTTTCAAAAAAGAATGCATCCATTTTAAAATCATAAAGGCCCACACATTCTTTTTCACATTTATAAAGTTGTTTTTCGCATATTTAAATTTGATGCTGACGTATCGATCTTACTTACCAACATTCTATTTTTTACCAATAATACAAATACCCTTTCCTGTGAGGAAAAAATAGATAAAAAAAAAAAAAAAAAAAAGCTAGGACGTAAATAGGTCTGTCGCAAGAGATTTGAAAATTCACCGCCAATTCTCCACTTCCACTTTAAAAGGTGCCAATATGTATGGAAACCCCATATTTTTTTCCCTTTTCCCATTGAAATATATATATTCAATTTACTTCTCCTCAACTTTTATGGAATAAACATTAATTTTATTTCGCCAGAAAGTTTCTTCCGAATAATTTTTGACTTTAAAAGAAATCGTGAAGATTTCAGTCATGCGAAAAAAGTTTCGTGAATGAAAAAAAATTGTAATATTAGCTTTTACGGCATTAAGATTTCTGCAATAAAAGTAGTTTTTCATTTACTAAAATTGATGTTTTCGGTGTAAAAGATATATCTTTATTCTTCCCTTTTATTTCTTAAAAGAAATGAGACAAATGAAATGAAATTTTAAATGCACATAAAATTTGCGAGGAATGATACATGAACTTATTGGCTAAACAATGTCTAGTTAATTAAACAATAGGCTGATTTTGTTCCAAAGATAATTTTAAATAACTTTTGTTTACATTTTTATAGGTTTGGTTTGTCGATCTACAGTCATTTTATGCAATAATTAGGGCTAATCAGAGCATGACCCTACAGCTAACGTGGATTCCGAATAACTAACAAACACCCATACCACGTCAGATTCAAGCCTGCCGCCTGTGGTACCAAAGGCTAGAGCGCTAACCAATTAGCCACTAGGGCCGTTTAAGATTTTGGAACTAATTATACAGGGACCTTAACAAACATCTACGCCCAGCCAGGATTCTGAAATCTATGGGGAAGGTCAGAGCGCTTGCCAATTTGCACTCAGGCCAATTTTAATGATTAAAAGAAAGAATTTAACATATGTTATACGAAAGCTATACGTACATACTACACTCATTTCCATAAATTAAGGATAATTCAGAATCACACAGAAATTGAACTCTAAAATAAAAATTTCACCTGTAGAATTATCACACACATCTTGAAGAAGAATATGCAAAATACAGGAAACCACCAGATGGCAGTGGATAGTACGTCACAATGACGAGAGTGTAAGAGAGGGTATATAAGGAATGGTGGCAAAGAAGTAAAATTGTTCACAAGCGCTTTAAAGCCTTTCAGAGCAATAACCGCATAGATATGGCACAAAGGAAGCATTTGGATGATTTTTTACGTGGTAGAATTATCGGACGACTGGAATGTGGACATACCCAGCTGGAAGTATTCTGAGGAACTTGAATCGCCCAGAGTGTCATCTCCAGGCTTTGGCAACGATTCCAAGATGATGGTAATGAGTAGATGTTACAGCACAGGTCGCCCCGAGTTATAACGCCGAATGAGGACCGGTATTTAGCAGTTACTGCCAAAAAAACAGACGGAACACAGCATCAGACCTGTCTCGTCAACTTTCTTCAGCTACCGGTACGATAGTTTTCAAGGCAGATCGTACAGACGCTTAGGCACATTGGTCTATATGCTCGTCGGCCTGTCAGATGTTCCTCTTACCGCAACTCACTGTCGCCTGCGATTAACCTGGAGTAGAGAGCATGCATTGTGGACATACCGTGCAAGAGTGGTCTGCGGGGATGTTTTCCGACGTGTCCAGGTTTAGTTTGCAGTCTGATTCTCGCCGTACTTTCATATGGAGAGCGCCAGGCACCCGTTACCACCAAGAGAACACCATTGAACGACACCGTTACGGTGGTGAGGATGGCGCGTTTGGGGAGGAATTATTCTGGTTCCAGAACCGACCCGCATGTTCAGAGTGTAACGATGACAGGCCACATCTATCGGGATGTCATTCTAGAACAACATGTACGTTTGTTTCGGGGCGCCATGGGTGCTGAATTTCGTTTATGGATGACAACGCCCGTCCTCACCGTGCAAACATTGTAGACGAATGCCTCAATTTCAATTGAAAATATCACCCGTATCACGGGTCAGCATACTCACCTGACTTGAATCCAATAGAGCATGTGTGGGATATGCTTGGCCGACGAATTGTACCCGTCAACCCCTACCCTGTCAACGGAACTTTCGGAGGGCATTGCTTGATGAGTGGTGTAATATTCCCCAAGATCAGATTGATAATTTGATACTCAGCATGCCTGTAGGCGTTGTAAGGCCTGTATTGCATCGTCCGGGAGACATACCCACATTAACCATCCTACTAACCCTGTTATACTGTTTTTTGTAAATAGGTCTTTTTGAAATTTTTGCTCCAGGAGTAAAATCGCAATTTTATTAATTATGTCAAAACATATAGCACCTTTTTTCTTTAATCTTTGCTTAATAAATAGACTTTACAAATAAGTCGAATTTGTTTAGTTTCTGTCTCTTTCTTTGCCTGAACTTCATTATCCTTAATTTATGGACATGTGAGTGTATTTGCAGCATTATAGAAATCTCAGCTTTATTTTGTCTATATAAGATACTGATCTTAAATGTTCCGTTTTTTTTTTATCATATTATTCTAATTATTGACTCAAGGTCTGTCTTACAGGTTCTTAAAGGTTTCCTCAAGTGTGATCTTGAACATTATATCTCTTTTGGAACAAATCCACTGATTGCACGGAATGTGTATCCTACAATGGATCTCTGCTAATGTGGCATTGAATTTAATGAAATTGCAGATTTTTTGGCGAAGCATGCCCAAGTTTGTATCGGACTACCATTCCTAATTTCCGTGCAGATGTAAAGGCCTTGGCAAAATCTAAACTTAGGGACAGCAAATATTCCACAAACTGATCAAATAGGGATTAAAAAAAGTTCATTTAAGGAAAGGTCACTCACATGTACTAATCGTGTTGTCCTCGAAAGGTAAACCGGGCACTATGACGTTTGAAGATTAGCACCTTTATAAGGAAGTTAGCAGAAAGAGGCTTTTAGCTATCTAGCTATCTGGATTATCTTTCGAAGGTAAAAACTCCTGCAGGTAACTCCAGCTCCCGTCATCCATCAAATGCCACAGTCCACACCGCAGTATATTTTATACTTCCCAGGGAAGTTGAACGTAGAACAACGGTTAGGCCTCATTCTGCTTTTCCAACTTGGTTTAAAAGTTTTTTTTCTTTCAATGCAGCTGGCAAACACTTAAACAGCTTGGTCTTGATGCCTTAAGACATGCGCCGCACAGGTGTTACTCACTCTTCCATTACCCAGGCGCGTGTAACTTAAAGATAAGCCACGGACGCGGAGTAACAATGCCCCGTAACGCTCTACGTTCCTATTAGGACCGGGACCTATGGTTTTAAAAAGTAGATTCCGAACCACTACAAACATCCATGGCACCATGGCATTATGGCATCCATCGAACCCGGGAAACCTGGGGTACCAGAGCGCCAGAGCGCTAGCCACTGGCCACCAGGCCCTGGTTTAAAAAGTCGTTCTATTTTTTTAGCCCAGAGGCTTTGAACGTCTTCCCGCTAGATAAATCTCTATGATTTCAATACTTTTTGCGGCCTGATGGTCAACTGTCTAATACTCTGACTTGACTTTTGGCACCAAAGGCTTCAGGTTCAAATCCTTGCGGTGGCGTGGATGTTTTAGAGTGGTTCGGAATGCACATTTAACTACAGGTGCCGGTGTAATTAGCTCAAAGTGTGCACAAATGACGACAAATCAAACTGACCATTATTGGTAAGATTTTAAATACTCTTAAAATCCACCCTGGCCTATAAGTTCGATTTTCCCGTACCAGCTGCATTTTCAACAAATCTTACCACCGTCAAAATGATGCATTTCCTATGGAAGAGTCACCCCCTTCAAAATATATAATTGATTGTAATTTTATCTTATTCTTTTAAAAAATTCTTAAAAGTTAGCCTTGAATTTATTTGCAAATGAGTGTAAATGAAAATGAGTTATTGAAACCCTTCCCAATAAATATTATCATAACTTGAAACGTATCTAGGGCTATAATTTAAAATTTATTTTTTGTTTTATATCGTCGTTGTATGGTTTTATAATCTGGGCAGCTTATGCACTTCTTTTTATTGCTTTCTTATTTCTCATATGTTTGAACTATTGGGGAAAAAAGGACATTCAGAAATGATAACCATGCCCAAAATGTGACGTAAAATGTCTATGGAATGATGGATGAGATTTCTCTGGCAAAGGACATGAAATGGCCTAATGAATAGTGTTCTGAGTTCTCTGAACTTAAGGAACCAAAATTTTCCGTGTCTGGTTGGGAATGATATATGCTAAGAACCACTTGCTTTGTAAAATCAGTTATTGTATGTATTCCGTTGAGATCAATATGAGGTCAAAAATGTGGGTACAGTGGGGCATATCATTCGTCATGTATTCTGGCTAATGGTGAATCTGTAATGCTATCCAAATAGAGAAGGTAAAATACATAGTATATGAAAACCAATTGCAGCAATTTAAAAAAGAGCAGAAGACTTTTGTGTTGAGCTAAAATGAATTTTCATACAAAATTGTGATTATGACGATCAGTAAATATCACACTGAACCATTAGATAACTAAGCCTCAAGGCCGAGTGGCTAGTGCTTTGGCGCTCGGTACCACGGGCTTCAAGTTCGAGTTTCGAGGTGCTATGGATATTTGTAGTGGTTAGGAATTCATTTTAAACCATAGGTCATGGTCTAATATGCTAGTAGAGCGTTGCGGAGGTAGTGTTATCCATATCTTCCATATAATAGTATTCCATAGTGTATATTTCCATATATTCCATAGTGTTATCCATATATTAATGTTATCCATATCTTCAAGCTACACACGCGCCACCTGGGTAGTACTAAATGAGTAACAGCGGTCAAAGCACTTGCTTACGGCATAAAGACTAACTGTTTTTGTATTGCCACCTGTATCAGAAAAAAACCCCGTCAGTTAAATAATTTAAATCATATTATGCTTTTTTTCTTACACAAAATTTTTAACTTTTATTCACTCTTGAATACCTTAAAATAAAAATTATAACACATCAGAGCACTATCCTTCAAAAAAGGGATTCCAAAATATATAAAGAAAGGGTAGAAAGTTTAAAACGTAGTAAAATATGCATGAAAAATACTTCACAAAATTGAAAACCATTTATAAATTCGAATTAAAAAAAAAAAAATAAGATTCGAAAAGCTTTACATTGCTTTTTCTTATATATTGGGCTGTCATTTATACACTAAATGGTAAACAGTTCTCATAAATGTCTAAACACATTTTCATATCAATAACCAATAATAAGACACAATACAAATATCCACCCATGTTTAGAAAACTACTTTAAAAAGTCCCCCAGAATCCTAATTAGAAAATGCCAATCATACTTAGATTCCATACTGGGTAATTTGAGATGCATTTTATTTTATAGCTTAAAAAGAAAGATTTCTTGTCGGATTACATTTAATATGATGGACGTTTTATAAAGGAGAATACTAAAAGAATGCAAAAATCATGCATGCCTCATTTAACACTTCATTTAATATTTGCAATTTGCATATTAAGTGTCACTTTAACTCGGTGTCTCACATCCAATAAATAAAATTTGACTTTCTTCTGCGAATTCCTTTTAGTGGTTATAAAAACAAAAACATCAAAAGAATATTTTAATTTTTTTCTCTGTCATATTCATTTTTGTCAGATTTGTTTGAATAAAATAGAATGTTTTTGACTAAAGCAAGAGATTAAAATTCAGTTATGAAGTTAAGTAAAAAAACAAACATTGACAACGTTTGATAAATGCATTTTTCCATAATGCAAGTCAGGCAAAGTCCTGCTATTCTGTTACAAAAATTAAAAAGTAAAATAATTCAGAACCCACACAATATAGTTCGAAGTAATATTACAATAAATTTCCAATTCTCCTTTGATTCTTGGTGGGATGGTAACCAATTGTTAGCGCTCTGGTCTTTGGTACCAAAGGCTTGCGTTTGAATTTCGGAGGTGGCATGGATGTTGGCGAGTTGTTCGGAATGGACGTTAACTGTAGGTGCCGGTCTAATTAGCCCAAAAATATGACTATAGAATGGCAAACCAAATATTCTAAACCATCAAATGAATAATTTAAATTCTATTATGCTTTTTATTATCCGAAATTAACTTTTATTCACTTAAAATACTTCACTTCATTCAATAAAAATTATTACACATTAGCAATATCTACAAAAAGGAATTCCACCAGAATATATACTCATGTTTGTGAAAATTGCAATACCATGAAGGAATCGTCATAATTGAATGAAATTTAATACACAGTTGAGTGGTAGTGGTACAAATAAATGATTAAATATTCAAAGCAAAACAAACAATAACAAGAGATCGGAATCAGTATTTTGTGTAGCCTCCAAGCGCCGCAATAAGTGCCGCCACACGACGTGGCATGGAGTCAAACAAATTTTGAATGTCTGCCTGAGGAAGAGCGTTCCATATTGTTTGTCTGCGCACCCAAAGTCTGTCTGCAGAAGCAACAGGACGAGGATCACGAGCGAGACGTCGACCAAACGAATCCCCCACATGTTCAATTGGCGGCATATCCGGGGAATACGCAGGTCAAGGAAGAAGCTGTACCTGCCGCGTTGCAAAGAAGGATTGAACAGTCCTAGCGATATGAGGGCGGACATTGTCCTGTTGAAATACAGCGCCTGGCAAGCTTTGAAGGAAGGGAACAGCTTCTTGGGGCCGTAGAACTTCACTGATGTACCGGTTGCTGTTCAGATTGCTCACAATTCTTAAAGCGCAATTGAGATCGTCCATGATATGCTATGGCACCCCAGACCATAACTCCGGGTGTTCGTCCACTGTGGCGCTCGATAATGTACCTGAAGGTGGCGTTCACCGGCGTAGCGTCTGACACGAATGCGGCCATCAGGGTACCAGAAATTAAAGCGGATTCGTCAGAAAACACGACATGCTGCCAATCAGCATGCCAGTCTCTATGCTGAGCGGCTCCAGTGTAGCCGCAGGCGCGATGGTTCAGCGAGAGAGATCCTGCATAAAGGAACCTTGCGCGCAGTCCACGCTACAGCAGACGTCTACGAATTGATGAAGTACACAATGAAACACCGTAGCTATTGACCACTGTGCTGCCAATTGTCTAGAGGAAGCTGTACGGTCCGTCAGCGCCGTTTTGACCAGGTGTCTATCATCGCGAGCTGACGTCCCATTTCGGGGTCCACTCCCGGATTTCCGAGCTGTCCGACACTCGTCCGACCACTGCTTCCAAAGACGCATCACTGTGCTGCTGTTACACTGCACACGAGCGGCTACTGCACGGTAAGACAATCCAGCTTCACGAAGGCCAATGATTCTCCCCGTTCAAACTCTGTAAGTTGTTCCAATCTCGCTCTTCTTTCGTCGAAGAGGCATAAGTAACGATTGAGCTAACGTTTACCACTAGCAGATAACCCCGATAACCATACACGCCTCTCTACAGCCGTCTATTTATTCGATCCATCCGCCATTCCGCCATTTGAAATTCTAATCATTTGCATATCATACGCTAATTTGCATTTCCTGAAAATTTCAGCTCACTCAAGTGCAAGTCCTTCATGGTGTTGCAATTTTCACAAACATGAGTTTATAAAAAAAAGGTAGAAAAATTAAAATATATCAAGTGAACGAAAAATATGTTTGAAAAATACTACCCAAAATAGAAACCATTTATAAAATCGAATTTTTAAAGGAATAATTAAGATTCGAAAGCTTTAGATTGCTTTTTTTATAGATGAGGCTATCATATATAAACTAAATGACAAACCGTTCTCATAAAATGGCTAAATACATTTTCATATCAATAACCAATAATAAGACACAATACAAATATCCACCCATCTTTAGAAAAACTTCTTAAAAAGCCCCCAGAATTATAATTAGAAAATGCCAATCATACTTAGATTTCTAACTAGGTAATTTGAGATGCATTTTATTTTATTGCTTAAAAATAATAATAATAAAAAATAATAAAACAATTTAATGTGATGGACGTTTTATGAAAAAGAGCATACTAAAAGACAGCAAAATTATGCATGCCGCATTTAATAAAGCTAACGGAGGAATACTTCATTTAATATTTGCAATTTGCATATTTAATGTCACTTTTAACTCGGTGTCTCACATCCAATAAATAAAAATTTTACTTTCTTCTGCGAATTCATTGTTTACCCGTTATTTTAAAAAATCAAACGGAGAACGAATATTTAAATTTTTCTGGCATATTCATTTTTGTCAGATTTGTTTGAATAAAAATAAAATGTTTATGACGAAAACGAGATTAAAATTCACTTTTTGAAGTTAAGTAAAGCAAGCTTTGATGAGAATTAAAAATTAGAGTTCCAAACCACATAACATATAGGTTTGAAGTAATATTATAATAAATTTCCCATTCTCCTTTGATTCTTTATGTAGGGATTTCTAAACAAAGTAAACACAATCGACTCTTAAAAGCTAAGAATGTTAACGAAATTCTCAGCTCTAATAGGCTGGGTGGCCTGATGACCAGTGACTTTTGATACTACAGAGGCTTTAGGTTCAAATACTGGTGATGGCATGAATGTTTTCGAGAGGTTTTACCATTTAGCGTATGTATGATAGTCTCAGCTATAAAGAACAGCAATATGAAAACTTTCGAATCTTAATTATTCTTTTTAAAAATTCGATTTTATAAATGTTTTTCAATTTTGTGAAGTATTTTTTCTCACATATCTTTCCTTTATTTGATATATTTTAATTTTTCTACCCTTTTTTTTCTGGTGGAATCCCTTTTGTAAGATAGTGCTGATTTGTAATAATTACCACTTTAAACTGTAGGTTCGGATCTATTTAGCACATACATAGTGTGCAAAAATTGACAGTAGAGCGGCAAACCAAACACACTGAACCATCAAATAAATAATTTAAATCATATTATATTTTTTTCTCATTAGAAAGTTTTAACTTTTATTCACTCTAAAATTTTAATATATCACACATCAGCACTATCTTACAAAAGGATACTAGAATATACAAAGAAAGGGCAGATGTATTAGCACATATCAACTGAAGGAAAAATATTTCATAAAATGGAAAACCATTTTTATGAAATCGAATTTTTAAAAGAATAATTAAGATTCGAAAGCTTTTACATTGCTTTCCTTTATAGCTGAGGCTATCATATTTACTCTAAATTTCAAACTGTTCTGATAAATGGTTAAATACATTTTCATATCAATAACCAATAATAAGACACAATACAAATATCCACCCATCTTTAGAAAACTACTTAAAAAGCCCCCAGAATTATAATTAGAAAATGCACTTTATTTTATTGCTTAAAATAAAGATTTCTACCGGATTATATTTAATGTGATGGACGTCTTATAAAAAGGGAGCATACTAAAAGAATGCAAAAATTATGCATGCCTCATTTAATAAAGCTAGCGGAGGAATACTTCATTTAATATTTGCGATTTGCATATTAAATGTCACTTTTAACTCGGTGTCTCACATCCAATAAAAATAAAATTTTTACTTGCTTCCGCGATTTCATTTTTTACTGGCTATTATAAAACCAAACAGTGAAAGAATATTTCAATTTTTTTCATTGTCATATTCATTTTTTTTCAGTTTTGCTCAAATTCTAATGTTTATTACAAAAAACAAGAGATTAAAATTCAATTATGAAGTTAAATAAAACAAATATTGACAACTTTCAATAAAAGGAATTTTTAGAAGTCCTGTTATTCAGCTACGAAAATTGAAAATAAATGAATTCCCCAACCTACATACTATAATTTGAAGTAATATTACACTAGATTTCCAGTTTTTTTTTGATTCTTTAGGTACGAATTTCTGAACAAAGCAAAACCCAATTGACTCCTAAAAACTAAGAACTTTAACGAAATTCTCAGCTCTAATAGGATGGTTGGCCTGATGACCACTGACATTGATATATTGTCTTCAGGTTCGAATTCTGGAGCTGGTATAGATGTTTGTTAATGGTTCGGAATCCACTTTAAACTGTAGGTTCGGATCTATTTAGCACATACATAGTGTTCAAAAATTTGACAGTAGAGCAGCAAACCAAACTCACTGAACCATCAAATAAATAATTTAAGTCATATGCTTTTTTTATTATTCGAAATTAACTTTTATTCACTCTCGAATACGTTAATCAGCACAGCAATCTCGAATACATACACATCAGCACTGTCTTACAAAAGAATACCAGAATATACAACGAAAGGGTAGAAGAATTAACACATATCAAGTGAATGAAAAATATTTACGAAAAAAATACTTCACAAAATTGAAAACCATTAATAAATTCGATTTTTGAAAAATAATTAAGATTCGAAAACTTTTTACATTATTGTTTCTTATAGCTGGTGATATCATACATGCGCTAAATGGCAAACCGTTCTCATAAAGGACTAAATACATTTTCATATCAATAATCAATAATAAGACACAATACAAATATTCCCCCATATCCAACAAACTACTTAAAAAGCCCCCAGAATCATAATTAGAAAAATGCCAATCATACTTAGATTCCTAACCGGGTAAATTGAGATGCATTTTATTTTATTGCTTAAAAAGAAAGATTTCTGCCGGATTACATTTAATGTGATGGACGTTTTATACAGGAGCATACTAAAAGACAGCAAAATCATGCATGCCTCATTTAATAAAGCTAGCGGAGGAATTCTTCATTTAATATTTGCTATTTGCATATTAAATGTCGCTTTTAACTCGGTGTCTCACATCCAATAAATAAAATTTTACTTTCTTCTGCGAATTCCTTTTTTTAGTGGTTATTATAAAACAAAACATCAAATGAATATTTTAATTTTTCCTCTGTCCCATTCATTTTGTCAGATTTGTTTGAATAAAATAGAATGTTTTTGACAAAAGCAAGAGATTAAAATTCAGTTATGAAGTTAAGCAAAACAAACATTGACAACGTTTGATAAAAGGCATTTTTATATCCTGCAGTCCAGGCAAAGACCTTCTATGCAGCTACAAAAATTAAAAAGTAAAATAATTCAGAACCTACATAATATAGTTTGAAGTAATATTACAACAAATTTCCAATTCTCCTTTGATTCTTGCGGCCTGGTGCCAATTGTCTAGCGTTCTGGCCTTTGGTATCACAACAGTTCGAATCCCGACCGTGGCACGAATATGTTTGTTTGTGGTTAGGAATCCACCTTAAACTGTAGGTCCTTGCCTGTGTAGCCCTCGTGCGCGTAAACCAAATAAATATTTGATTCCTTATATACGGATTTCTAATTAAAGCAAAACACAATTGACTATTAAAAAGCTAAGAATTTTAATGAAATTCTCAGTTGTAATAGGTTGGGTGGCCTGATGGTCAATTGGCTAGCACTCTGGCCTTTGGTGCCACATGCTTCAGAATCGAATCTTGGCGGTGTCATGGATGCTCGTGAGGGCGTCGGAATCCATGTTAAACTGTAGGTCCCGGTCTAATTAGCCCAAAGTGAGCAAAGAATGACTGCATAGCGGCAAACCAAATACACTGAACCGTCAAATAAATAATTTAAATCATATTATGCTTTTTTATTATTCGAAATTAACTTTTATTCACTTTAAAATAAAATTTATTACACATCAGCATTATCTTACAAAAGGGATTCCACCAGAATGCATAGAGAAAAGGTAGAGAAATGAAAACATATCAAGTGAATGAAAAATATGTGGGGAAAAAAATGCTTCACAAAAATTGAAAACCATTTATAAATTCGAATTTTGTAGATGAATAATTAAGATTCGAAAGCTTTTAAGTTGCCTTTCTTCATAACTGTGGCTATCATACATACGCTAAATAGTAAACCGTTCTCATAAATGAGTAAATACATTTTCATATCAATCACCAATAATAAGACACAATACAAATATCCACCCATCTTTAGAAAACTACTTAAAAAGCCCCCAGAATACTAATTAGAAAATGCCAATCATACTTGGATTCCAAACTGAGTAATTCGAGAAGAATTTTATTTTTTTGCCTAAAAAGGAAGATTTTTGCCGGATTACATTTAATGTGATAGATGTTTTATAAGAAGCATACTAGAAGAATGCAAAAATTATGCATGCCTCATTTCATAAAGTTAACGGAGGAATACTTCATTTAATATTTGCAATTTGCATATTAAATGTCACTTTAACTCGGTGTCTCACATCCAATAAATAAAATTTTTACTTACTTCTGCAATTTCCTTTTTTTCACTTGTTATTATAAAACACAACAGTAAACGAATATTTAAATTTCTTATCTGTCACGTTCATTTTCTGTCAAATTTGTTTGAATAAAATAAAATATTTATGACAACAACAAGAGATTAAAATTCAATTATGAAGTTATGTAAAAACAAACTTTGACAACTTTTTGATAAAAGTCATTTTTAGAAGTCCTGATATTCAGCTACAAAAATTAAAAAGTAAAAGAATTCCAAAGCTATATGATATACGTAGTTTGAAGTAATATTACATTAAATTTCCAAGTCTCCTTTGATTCTTTATGTTCGGATTAAGCAAAAAAATTGAGTACTAAAGAGCTAAGAAATTTAACACAATTCTCAGCCCTAATAGGCAAAACAAAGTAAAATAATCTGCAAAGATCCATTGATTTCTGGAATAAAGGTTAGTTTTTGGTGAAACTGATGCGAACAGTTTAATATTTAGTAAACAATTTTTGACGTGCTGATTCTTAAATGTACAATAGATATCAGTCGCTAAAGTCAACAAACGCACTTAAAAATTACGTTATTTATGAAATTACAAAAATTATTAATTTGGTAGCGCCTGATGTTTTATAATCTAAGCACTATTTAAAAAAAAACGTGATAAAAAGTGAAATTACCGCTACAGAATATTAAGAAACCTGTAAAACTGACTTTAAAAAATCTACATGAAGAAGGTGCTTTTCAGGAACATCACACAATTTCATTCTTATTTTAATCTGGAACGAAAAACGATTACGTCTTGATTGAAAAAAGAAATTTGAGTATGTGCAAAGCAATTTGTATTGATGCTGTATCTGTTTAAATGACTAAAACCCAGAAATTGGTATTGATGGTCGCAATGTGATAATTAAGTTAAGGTTTGGTTTGTCGCTGTACAGTCATTTTGTGCACACTTTAGGTTAATTATACCGGGACCTACAATTTAACATGGAATCCGAACCACTCATAAGCATCCATGCCACCATCAGGATTCGATCCTGAAGCCTGTGGTACCAAAGTTCAGAGCGTTAGCCATTTGGCCAACAGGTCACCAAATAGGGAAGAATCTCAGGTCAAAGTGCCCAGCCCATGAATTTTCAAATAAAATTGTGATTATGAAGAAAATTAAATCTCCCATAGAACTCTCAAATAAATAATTTAAAGCCGATTTTTTTTTCTTATTTAAAATTTTTTAACTTATATTCACTCTAAAATACTATAAAATAAAAATTATTACACATCAGCACTATCTTACAAAAAGAGATTCCGCCAGAATATATAAAGAAAAGAGCATAAAAATTAAAACACATCAAGTGAAGGAAAATATGCGTGAAAAAACTTCCCAAAATTGAAAACCATTTATAAATTTTCCATTTTTAGACGAATAATTAAGATTCGAAAGCTTTTAAATTGCTTTTCGTTATAGCTGATGCTATCCTACATACGCAAAAATAGCAAACCGTTCTCATAAATGGCTAAATACATTTCCATATCAATAACCAATAATAAGACATAATACAAATATCCCCCCATCTTCAACAAACTATTTAAAAAGCCCCCAGAACCATAATTAGAAAATACCAATCATGCTTGGATTCCAAACTCGGTAATTTGATAGGCATTCTATTTTATTGCTTAAAAAGAAAGATTTCTGCCGGATTATATTTAATGTGATGGGCGTTTTATAAAAGAGCATGCTAAAAGACAGCAAAATCATGCATGCCTCATTTAATAAAAGCTAGTGGGGAATACTTCATTTAATATTTGCAATTTGCATATTAAATGTCGCTTTAACTCAGTGTCTCACAGCCAATAAATAAAATTTCACTTGCTGCTTCGAATTCATTTTTTCACTGGTTATTATAAAACAAAACAGCAAACGGATATTTATATTTTTCTCTCTGTCCCATTCATTTTGGTCAGATTTGTTTCAATAAAATAAAATGTTTGTGTCAAACACAAGAGATTAAAATTCAATTATGAAGTTAAGTAAAACAAACAGTGACAACGTTTGATAAAAGGCATTTTCTATCCTGCAAGTCGGGCAAAAGTCCTGTTATTCAGCTACGACAATTAAAAAGTAAAAGAATTACGAACCTACATAACATAGTTTGGTCTTCATAGTTCGCTCTAGTCTTTGATATCAGACTTGAGGTTCGAATCCTGGTCGTGGCATGGATGTGTGTTTGTGGTTTCGAATCCACTTTAAACTGTAGGTCCCGGTCTGTTTAGTCCTCAGGTGCATAAGATGACAGTAGACCGCTGAACCAAACCTTTGATTCTTTATGTACAGATTTCTAAACAAAGAAAAACACAACTGACTCTTAAGAAGCTAGAATTAGAATTTTAACGAAATTCTCAGTTCTAATAGGCCGGGTGGCCTGATGGCCAATTGGCTAGTGCTCCGGCCTTTGGTACCACAGGCTTCAGTTTAGAATTCTGACAGTGGCATTGATTTTTAGAGTGGTTCGGAATTCACGCTAAACTGTAGGTCCCGGTCTAATTAGCCCACAGTGTGCAATAAATGATGGTAGAGGCCAACTAATATGCCAAACAAAGTAAAATGAACAGCAGAAGATGTGTTGTTTTTCGGGCATAAGGGCCAGTTTTGAAGTCAAGCTACCCGGACAATTTAGAATTTATCAAACAATCTTTGTTCATGCTGATTCTTAAAGTTAAAATAGATATAGTTAGTCACTAAAGTCAACATACGTCTCTTAAAATAGAGAGATTTAAAAATAAACGAATTTAAAAAAGTTAAGCTACTCATACTTTTTATTATTATTTCCAATGGCAAGAGAACATGACAAACTCTTACGAGATCAAACAGTGTAAAACACAAAAAAAAAAAGAAAAACAACAAGAGAAAAAAAGTCAATGTCTCTTCAGCAAAAATTCTAACACTCCAATATCTTTTCACTTCTGAATCCCATGCAAGACCGGCCATCCTGTTATATGGTGCCTGTCCATGATCTCGTCTTTCTCAGACAACGGGCAATTTGGGCTATCAAAAATGCCAATGCGGGGCAAACGGCTCGCCAAACAGTCATGGCCCACCGCAAGTCTAAATAACTACTTTATAAATCTAAATTATTAAAACTAAATTAACTCTACAAATTAATTAAAGAAACTATAAAAAATGATGTTACAAAAAATCTACTTACAGGAGGTGCTTTTGAGGAACATCACACAATTTTATTCTTATTACTCGCCATGATTAAAAAGGGAAACTTGAATATACATTGAGTGATTTGTGTGTATTACTTAAAATGACTACAACACAAGAAATTGATGTTGGCGAGAAATTGGCGTTGGCGAGTTGGAAAGTGATAGTTTAGTAAAGGAGAAATAAAAAAAATCTTACGATGAAATTGCAAAAATTGCTAGAGAAAATGTCAGGTCTAAACGGATATTGAGGGTACATACTGATAAAAGTCATGAGTTGAGAAACTTTAGCTATGCAGAAGATATCTGTTAAAATTTTCGAAGTATTGAACAAGTTATATAAGTTACATAGCAATTAATCATCGTAGAAAAAGAAGAATACGTCAAAATATTTTCATACTCGTAGAAATTGTTTTTATTTTGGTGATTTTGGCATAGATATAAGCAAGTTGAGATGCGATAATTATTGCTTTGGAATAGGATATATTCAGTTTTGTTTGTAATTATTTTATTTTTTACAGCTATCATTGAAGGCATATCTTTGAGTTTGATGACGCGGTAACTTGAAATTGTACAATTTAAATTATTATAATTAAGAAACTGGTCTTTTTTATCTAAGAATACGAATGATCGACTTAAGCACAATTACGCCAATCTATTTTTGCCTTAACAGTGCCCAAATCGCTGACATTTAAAAGGGTGGGGGGATAGTTAAAACGTTGATATTTTTAAAAGGTGTTAATATTTATTATACTATTTTTTTATATATGAAAAAGGAGCCCATATTTCTTTTTTGGTTTACTATCGTCCACCATGTACTTGATTCGATTTAATATTAAATGAAGGAAAATATCTTAAAAGGTAATATAGATTTTAACCTTTTAGCTTATGTTCACTTCTTAAAAAAAATTAATAGTTTAAAAAAACTAAAACACGCTTTTAGAGTTTAGAAAAGCGTGTTTTTTAGTGTTTTTAAACTATAATATTTAAATGAGATCGGTACGGAGGACTGGTTCCTACAATAGTTTAATTGGTGAGTAAAACAAAAGGCTAAATGCGAATATGTTGAGGATTCGAACAGGGAATCTCTAATCCGCAGTCAGGCGCGTTATCCGTTGTGCCGCTGTCCCAATTTAGATTTGGATGTCTGAAAGATGAATGTAAATGTTTCTTTGCAGCTTAAATAGTGTGTATGAGGAGAAACAGATCTCAGGGGAAAAATGATCGTCGATCAAGATGACTTTTCAAAAGGCAGTGTGTTTTAATCACTCATCCTGGCGATCCTAATCATGATGTGATAATAAACTTAACAAAGACTGACAACACTAAAAAATATTTTGATAAGTCTACAACGTTTAAATTAAATCGGATTACTTAAAAAGTATGGCAAAATCGAGCCCAAAGACTCAGTTACGTACATACAAACATACATACAAACAAACATACAGGTGAAGCTAATAAAAGCGTATTAATAAAGTTTAAAAACAATTAGTAAATCACTTAAAGCAACTAGTGTTTTTACAAATGTTTATTAAGAATTTCACAACAAAATGTGCTATTACAAAACGACAGAAAAAGCGTTAAATTTAAAAATTTTTTTTATAATTCAACTTATTCAAAGTAATTTAAAGTAAAACAGAACTGTGAAACGATAGACAAGTTTTTCTATAAATAAATCTTTTAAAATTTAAATTTCTAATAGGTTTAACTAAAGAAAAAAATCACAGCAATAAACTCTCTACAAATGATTCCCAAAAGTAACTTAAATACATTTAAAGTTCACAATTGAGGCAATTGCTTTATTTAAGGTTAAAATGAGAGGTAGCCGGGGTCTATTGAAGTAGGTAATGCACTTAATGGAACGTTTAAATCCGTCTTTACATTATTTGGACGGATTTTACTCGAAAAAAAGACTCCTTAATGCACTCCCCGAACACACCTTCTTAAAGGAAAGCAGATCTCTTTTTTATTTGCTTTTCAAGATTACTTTCCTCTTAAAAAAAATACACCCGCCTAACTAAACGAAATCTTTAAAAACCTTTTTAAAAAAAAAAGAAGATTGATTCGCTTACAAGAAAAGATTTATCTTATCATTTTAATATTTCTTTTAAATAAGTTTTTGCATCGTGACAATATACATTAATATTTATTACATTAATGTAATACTATATCATGGATAAGACTTGTTTGGTTCATTTTATTGTATTATTTATAGATAAAGAAATGTGATATATATTACATTAAATTTCTTTATATCTTAGCCACGTGGCTAAGTTGAGTATTTTGTCCTTATTTATAATTTTGTATTTATATAAAATAATATTTTTTCCTATGTTTATTTCATTCTAATGTTTGATTTCCGTTTACAAATTTGTCAATTTTTTCCATCCTTACATCCCCATTGTTCAACAACCACTTAGTAGATCAAGGCTGTCGGCCTATTGGTTTTTTTCGGGACAGGAGATGTTTTTTTCTTTTTATGGAATATGATTGTCAGATATACACCCAACATTCTACAGTCATGTTAGATCGGGACCTACGGTTTAAAGTGGATTCCGAACCACTACAAACATCCATGGCACCGCCGGGACTCGAACACGAAACTTATGGCCCCGAGCACCATAATATAAATTTTTAAATGATGATATTAGCTGATAAATAGCTTTTTAAATGACGATATTAAATGATATTAGCTGATGTGGTTAATTTGCTGTAAGTATTTGATTTTATTTCACATTTTTATAGTCTAATAAAGAGGATTATTTTGAGTATTAATATAAAAAATGTAGAGGATATTTATTTTTATTTTATTATCCCAAACCAACATGTGCGTGATTAGATTTAATATTAAATGAAAGAATTATTCTTAAAACTTAATTTAGTAAGTATTAAACTTTTAGCTTATGCTCAATTTTAGAAAATATAGTTTAAAAAGCTAATTGGCAAATCAATAAAGCAATTAGATTTTTACAAATGTTTATTAAAAATTTCATAGCAAAATATGCTTTTATAAAATCACAGAAAAAGTGATACATTTTTAAACTTTTTTATAATTCAACTTATTCAAAGTAATTTGAAGTAAAACAGAACTGTGAAACGATAGACAAGTTTGCTTTAAATCTTTTAAAAATTTAAACTTGTAATAGGTTTAACTAAACAAAAAAAACCTACTTGAATCGCAATAATAACTCTCTACAAATCATTCCCAAAAGAATTCCAAACACATTTAAAGTTCACAATGGAGGCAATTGCTCCTATTTAGGGTTAAATGAGAGGTAGCGGGGTCCTATTGAAGTACGTAAATGCACTTAATGGAACGTTTAAACCCGTCTTTACATTATTTGGACGGATTTTACTCGGAAAAGGACTCCTTAATGCACTCCCAAACACACCTTCTTAAAGGAAAGGAGATCTCTTTTTTATTTGCTTTTCAAGATTACTTTCCTCTTAAAAATGCAGCAGCCTAACTAAACGAAATCTTTAAAACCTTTCTTAAAAAAAAAAAGATTGATTCGTTTACAAAAAAAAAAAAAATTATCTTCTCATTTTAATAATTTTTTTTTAAATAAGTGCTTTTGGAATATTGGTTTTAAGTTAAGCATCTGGAAAAGTGAGTTTGCAAAAGTATAATGATATTAAAAATGCGATTAGTTTGACAGAAGCAATCAATATTCTATGGAGAAAAATAGTCTGCAGAAAGACTTTACTAAATCTGATTAAAGTCATGTTGAATCAATAAAGATGCGTTTATTCTTAAATTTATGTGTTAAAATTTTCCTTTTGATATAATTGAATTTAAAATATTTTTGTAATTCGACTCTAATCTGATGTTTGTACTCAAAAAAAATCTTAAATTTTTGGGTTGCGGGATGATAGTAGAGATGGCAAAAAATCTTAAATTTTTGGGTTGCGGATGATAGTAGAGATGGCAAAAACTATTAAATTTTTGGGTTGCGGATGATAGTAGAGATGGCAAAAATCTTAAATTTTTTGGGTTGCGGATGATAGTAGAGATGGCAAAAATCTTAAATTTTTGGGTTGCGGATGATAGTAGAGATGGCAAAAATCTTAAATTTTTGGGTTATGGATGATAGTAGAGATGGCAAAAAAATCTTAAATTTTGGGTTGCGGATGATAGTAGAGATGGCAAAAAATCTTAAATTTTTGGGTTGCGGATGATAGTAGAGATGGCAAAAATCTTAAATTTTTGGGTTGCGGATGATAGTAGAGATGGCAGAAAATCTTAAATTTTTGGGTTGCGGATGATAGTAGAGATGTAAAAAATCTTAAATTTTTGGGTTGCGGATGATAGTAGAGATGGCAAAAAATCTTAAATTTTTGGGTTGCGGATGATAGTAGAGATGGCAAAATCTTAAATTTTTGGGTTGCGGATGATAGTAGAGATGGCAAAAACTATTAAATTTTTGGGTTGCGGATGATAGTAGAGATGGCAAAAAATCTTAAATTTTTGGGTTGTGGATGATAGTAGAGATGGCAAAAAATCTTAAATTTTTGGGTTGCGGATGATAGTAGAGATGGCAAAAAATCTTAAATTTTTTGGGTTGCGGATGATAGTAGAGATGGCAAAAATCTTAAATTTTTGGGTTGCGGATGATAGTAGAGATGGCAAAAAATCTTAAATTTTTGGGTTGCGGATGATAGTAGAGATGGCAAAAATCTTAAATTTTTGGGTTGCGGATGATAGTAGAGATGGCAAAAAATCTTAAATTTTTGGGTTGCGGATGATAGTAGAGATGGCAAAAAAAATCTTAAATTTTTGGGTTGCGGATGATAGTAGAGATGGCAAAAACTATTAATTTTAGATAACTGGTCTAACCGTTAATGCTAATATAAATTAGTGATTAATTTTAATCATTACATTTGGCACTCACACCTTCCTCCTCATACACGACAGAGCAGATAGATTTATCGTGCTCCTTCCTTGGAAGTTTTTGCTTTGATATCCCATACTGCATTTGGTATCTTCCAGTATGCCTACCAAACATACTGCATCGTGCTTCTTCCTGGTTTGGTTTGTCGATCTACGGTTATTTTGTGCTCACGGGGGATAAACAAACCGGGACCTACACTTAATGTGGATTCCGAACCACTACAAATAACTATTTCACAGCCGGCACTCAAACCCAAACCTCTGGCCTCGAACAGCAGATTGCCATTTTTTTAAATGATGCAATTCGCTGATGTCTTTAATCTTTTATAATTGCTTCATTTCATATCTCCTTTTTTAAATTTAGTCTTATAAAGGGATTATTTTGAGTATCAATATAACAAAATGTAGCTAATATTTCTTTTTAGTTTATTGACCAACATGTACCTGATTAGATTTAATGTTATGACGGAATTAATTACAACACTTAATCTGTTAGCTTATATTAATTTTTTTGAAAATAAAGTTTAAAATAATGAGTAGATCAATGAAAGCAATTTTTACAAATCCTTATTAAGAATTCAGTATATTTATTAAGAATGTGCTTTCGTAAAATAACAGTAAAAACGTTAAAAATGTAAGCATTTTTTTTTTTTTTACAACTCAATTTATTCAAAGTAATTTAAAGTAAAAATATATAAAAATAACAGAACTGTGAAACGATAGACAAGTTTGCTATAATAAATCTTTTAAAATTTAAACTTGAGATAGGGTTTAACTAAAGAAAAACATTTGAATCACAGTAATAAACTCTCTATAAACAATTCCCAGAAGAATTCAAACACATTTAAAGTTCCCAATTGAGGCAATTACTTTCTATTTAAGGTTCAAATGAGAGGTAGCAGGGGGTCCTATTGAAGTACGTAATGCGCTTAATGGAACGTTTAAATCCGTCTTTACATTATTTGGAGGATTTTACCCGAAAAGGACTCCTTAATGCACTCCCGAACACACCTTCTTAAAGGAGAAAGGAGATCTCTTTTTTGTTTGCTTTTCAAGATTACTTTCCACTTAAAAAATGCACCCGCCTAACTAAACGAAATCTTTAAAACCTTTTTTAAAAAAGAAGATTGATTCGCTTACAAAAAAAAAATAAATTGCTGGAAACTTTAAAAGATACTCCCTCCAACACTTGGTCATTTTGCCTGGATCAGAAGTCTTTATGTATGCTTTCTTTATTACTCACACTATAATTGAATTTGGCATAGGATCCCATGGAATTTGTAAGATTCCTTCACTGAAAGCTTTGGCTTTGGTATCCCATACTGCATTTAGTATCGTCCAGTTTGTCAACCAAACATACTGTATCGTGCCTTTTCCTTGGAAGTTTTATCCCATACTGCATTTGGTATCGTCCAGTACGTCTACCTGACATACTATATTGTACTTCTTCCTTGGAAGTTTTAGCCCATGCTGCATTTGATATCTTCTAATATGTCAACAAACATACTGTTTCGTGCTTCTCCATGGAAGCTTTTGCTTTGGTATCTATTGAATTTGTATCGTCCAGTACGTCAAGCAAACATACTTTATCGTGCTTCTTCTCTAGAAGATTTATTTCATACTGCATTTGCTTTCTTCCAGTATGCCAAGCAAACATACTTTTTATCGTGTTTCTTTCTTGGAAGCTTAATTTATACTGCATTTGATATCGTCCAGTTTGTCAATCAAACATACTGTATCGTCCTTCTTCCTTAGAAGCTTTTCTGCATTTGGTACGGTACAGTTCGTCAACCAAACAAACTGTATCGTGCTTCTTCTGGAAGCTTTATCCCATAATGCATTTGGTGTGGTCCAGTATGTAAACCAAATATACTGTATTAGCGCAATGCGTTATCCACTAATAACTATGCGTTACTGAGCTACATGTTAGGCTGTTAAATCAATTATTTTTGAAAATTCAAGTACACTTTGATTTTCTAATTTAACTAGAAGGTATAACCAATCGTTGCCTGATTAAAGAAAAAATAAAATATTTTTAGTTTTGATAAATTCTATAAAAAAATATTTGGGCATATTTAGGATTTTATCCCCAGATTTTATGTATTTATAAATAACTGTCATTTAAATAACAGAAATTGGTTAAATAATTAGCAATCATAATAATCAACCAAACATCCATGAATAATTAATTTTTTTTCACCTTTAATCTGTTAGTATTTATTTTTAGAAACAAAATAGAGTTAGTTTGGAAAATAAATTGAAAACTATTGCCATGATTTTTCTACTGTATAATCATCATTTAATTAATAACACTTTATCCACGATGGATTGGGGCCATGTGATGGCATAAAAATTAAGTTTTCATATATTTGCTATCCCACTTAGTAGACAGCAACATCTAGAACAAGTGCAAGAATCCATGGCATCTAATATTCTCATGGTGACAGAGCAGACTATAGTGACTATTTATTCTAATGGAGGTTAGTTAGAGATACAACAAGCAATGTGATGGCAAACGTGACTGTGTGTTGTGTGACTAATCCTGAGTGTCCTGTAGTGCGGGAGGACATCCCACGAATAATATACTTATGCATGAAAGGAAATGGGGCAGTTTCTGTTGTGGGGAGCACCCGTAGTTAGAAGTCTGATTTGGCTCCGGGACGCACTTACAATCATATGAGACAGGGACCCGTGGTTTAAAGTGGATCCCAAGCCACTACAACATCCATGGCACCGCTCGCATGGGACTCGAATCCGAAATCTGTGGCATCGAGTGCCAAAGCGCTAATCATTCGGCCCTCAGGTCCAATTTTATATATTTAAAAATTATTACTGAAAATTTGTTAACTATTTTCGGCTAATAATTTCGGAAACGAAATGATAAATTAAAAGAATAAAAAACTGATTTTGTGTTATAATTTTTAACTTACAGCCTTAACATACATTTCAATAATAAATAACATACATTTTGAACATACACCCATGCATACATTCTAATTACACTAAAAATAATTTGAAAAACAAACAAGTTGATCATCTCCACAATTTAAAGCAAACTGTTATTTTTGTCTTTTACTTTATTTCACAGCAAAGAAAAACTTGCATAAAATTTTCATTCCTAAATATACTATAATCCGACGCAGGACTGTCAAGTTTTCATTTCTCTTCCTTTTCAAGCAATATTCTCAGCAACGCTCAAGACATTTTCCACTCCAAGAAGCAGCTGAAGCAGAAGCCAGACAGGTTTGTTACTCCAAGCAAAAAATGCAACTCAACAGAAAAAAAGTTTGTCGAGATCTTTCAATAAATCACATCAAATGAGGTTAAATTAAATGCGCTGCAAATATTAAATGTACTTTCTGGAAGCACTAGAATAGATTGCTTCTACTGCGGAGCGTAGTCTGCGAAAAACCAAAAATATAAAAGAAAAGTGATAAAAAGAAAAAAAGCCACTACATATTTTACTTTTAAAAGGGAAAAGAAAATTGGAGAGAGAGTAGGTTTGATTTTCGTACAAAGAAATGAATGAAATTATGTATGTTTTAAAACTGTGTAACAACATTGTTGTTCAACTTCAAAATCAATTTTCTAATGGCTTTGGTATTTTCTTGCGGTTATAAAGTTCTTCATCTAAAAGATTTTTTTTATGTGTTATTTGTTGAAGGATTTATTCCACAAACTGGTTGCGTCTAATTAAAAAGAAAAATATTTTGCATTCTGACATGAACTTTTAGTCTGAAGAATAAATTGTCAAGTTTATTTCCATGGTGAAAACGAGAGAAAATGTGGTAAATTAAAAATATTCACCTTACCATTTAATTTAAAAGTAAAATAAATGATAAGGAGAGAGAGAGTTCTAGAGTGTTTATAATGTCTTTTCAAAATTAGCACAACTATCAAAAGTACTCATTAAAAGTATTGTCTTCATAATTGTTATCAAGCCTTAATAATTTTATCAGAAAGATCCTCAAGTCTTATATATTTCTTATGGTGACATAGCAGTGCATTGACTATTTAATCTAAGGGAGCTTTGTTCGAGATACAACAAGCAACGTGATGCCAAAAGGGACTGTGTGTGTGATTAATTCTCAGTGTTCTATAGTACGGGATAAGTAATATGATATAATAATCTACTCATGGAGGAAAGGTAATGGGCAAAATCTGTTATTGTAGAGCACCCCTATGTAGAAGTCTTACTTGCCGTCATGACACACTTACAGTCATAAAAGACCAGAATCTACGGCTTAAAGTGGAATACGAACCACTACAAACATTCATGGCACCACTGGAACTCGAACCCGAAACCTCTGGCACCAAGCGCCAGAGCTCTAATCATTCAGCCATCAGGTCCTTTTTTATATATTTAAAAATAATTAATAACAATTTGTTCGCTATTTTCGGCTACGAATTTCGGGAACGATTCGGGAATTTTTATTTTCTTATAAATTCAAAGAATAAAAGCTGATTTTGTGTTATAATTTTTAACTTAGCTGGAGCATACACACATACATATATTTTTATTACAATAAAAAGCAATCTGAAATGCAAACAAGTTGATCATCTCCGCAATTTCCAAGAAAAAGGTTATTTTTACTTTTATCTTACTTCAAAACAGAAGAAGCACTTGCATAAAATTTTCATTCATAAAAATAATCCGACACACGACTGGCAAGTTTTCCTTTTCAGACACTATTCTGAGCAGCGCTCAAGACATTTTCCGCTCCAAGAAGCAGACGCCACACAGATTTGTGACTCCGAGCAAAAATGCAACTCAACAGAAAAAAGTTTGTCCAGATCTTTCAACAAATCACATCCCATGAGGTTAAATTAAATACGTTGCAGAGATTAAATGTACTTTCTGGATGCACTAGAGCAAGATTGCTTGGCTCGTAAAGTATAGTCTGTAAAAAACGAAAAAATATTTTAAGTTCTAAAAAAGAAAAAGCCACTACATATTATACTTTTATAAGGGATAAGAAAATTTGAGAGAGAGTGGGTTTTGATTTTCGTACAAAGAAATGCAGGAAATTATGTATGTTTTAAAACTGTGTAACTACATTGTTGTCCAAGTTCAAAATAAATTTTTCTAATAGCTTCTGTATTTTTCTTGTGGTTATAAAAGTTCTTCATCTAAAAGAATTTTCATGTGTTATTTGGTAAAGAATTTATTTCACAAACTCAAATCTCTTGTTTCAAAAAATAACAATCTTTTACATTTCGTAATGCAACAACAACAACAACAAAATTGTTATTATGATTAACTATCTAACTAATAATTTCCATTTCAAATAACATTAATTTACTCTCGAGTCATAGGGTGAAAACCTGAGTCATCCGCATGATGCAACAAATAAGAACTATCTTGAACTATCCGAACATCACCTATCTTCTCGAAACTGAACTACAGAACTTCCTGTTTACATGAAGCCAGTTTTCTTTTGACTCATTATGTCTCCACAACAAATCCATTTGGTCTTGTTTTTAGAACAAAAAATGTCTTCTCCCTCTTCATTCATAAGAAATGATTTTTTTGGAACAAGAAGGGATGTCATCCCTCCAAATATCCTTACATCCTCCCCATCTGATTGGTGGAGGGAGGGGTGGACTGTCGATGTCCTCTTGACAGATAATCGGAAGGGCGTCCAGCTTTGATGGATCGGCCATTAGTGGTCCCTCGAGTATTCTCTCCAACAAGGGGCTGGAAGGAAACATCCTGGTGAGATTTTTCTGCAGAAGGGGTGGACGACCTGAATAACTATTTCATACAATAAGGAAATTAGTCAAGAAACCTGGATCGATAGTATATAATGGAATCAATTTGTACTAGAAAAATACTATATTTACGGCTTTGGCTTACCATGGAGTTGTTGTGCCAATGAAGAAGAAGCAGATACTAGATTTATACAATAGATAAGAATTTAGATTACTTATATAATAGATGAGAATTTAGATTATTTATATACTTGATGAAAATTTTGATTATTTATACAACAGATAAGAATTTAGCATATTTATACAATAAATGAGAATTTAGATTATTTATGCAATAAATGAGAATTAGTTGAAGTGTTCTAAACATAAAGTCATAGAAATATTTTCTTCCACGTTGAACAGCTTTTGTAAAGACTATTAAAAATAGAAACATATTTTTACGTTATACATCCTAACTGATTTCTATACTCATTATATTGGAAGCAAAATAGAAAAATTTATCGAGGCCTAGTCTAAAACAAATCTAAAGCATAAGACCTAGACTCGATACCTGTTATTTTTTATCTGTAAAAAATCATTCTTGAATATGAGTCCAGAACCGATTACAAAAAGTATTTAAAATATTTATACAATAGATGAAAAAATTAGATTATTTATACAATAGATAATAATTTCCAAGACTTTCCAAAACCAATGTAAAGTATAGGACATTGACTACAACCCCATTATGTTTTATATGTTCAAAATAATTCTTGAATATGAATCCAGAATAGATAACAATCTATTACTTTTCGTAATGCAACAACAACAACAAAAATGATTAACTACGTACTTCATAATTTATATTTCAAATAACATTAATTTACTACTCTGAAGTCATAGGGCGAAAACCTAAATCATCCACGTGATCCATCATCAAAAAACCCAAGAACATCTATCTTCTCGAAACTGAACTACAGAACTTCCTGTTTACATGAAGCCAGTTTTCTTTTGACCCATTATGTTTCACAACAAATCCACTTGGTCTTTATTTTAGAATGAAAAGTGTCTTCTCCCTCTTCATTCATAAGAAATTATTTCTTTGGTACAAGAAGGGATCTCAGGGAAGGGAAGGGTACCTCGAGGACTGTCTCCAAACAAGGGGCTGGATTTAAACAACCTGGGAAGAGTTTTCTGCTGAGGGTTGGACGACCGGAATCACCATTTCATGCAGTATGGAAATGAATCAGGAAACCAGGATCGATAAAATGTAATGAAATCAATTTGTACTAAAAAAATATTAGATTTACGGCCTTAGGGCTGTTGTGGCAATGAAGAAGAAGCAGATACTACAGTTATACAATAGAAAAGAATTTAGATTATTTATGCATTAGATAAAAATTAGATTATTTATATATAGATGGAAATTTAGATTATTTATTAGAATTTAGATTATTTATACAATAGATAAGAATTTAGATTATTTATATTATAGACAAAAATTTAGATTACACAGTGCAAGCAGAAATAACTCGGCATTGAAAATAAAAAAAAAAAATTTGTTAAAAAAAATCAGCTCAGAATTAAAGTTTTAGGATCTTAAATAATTCGTCTTTAAATAATATAAATTTGACTAAACAACAACAACAAAGATAAAAGATATTTTTATTCAAGAATTACGAATTTTTCTCACTGTTAATATGCTAACATTTATGCTTAAGCATATAATAATGTAGTTCACAAAATAAATTTAAAACGAATACTGTAAATCTTCCATTTTATTTTTTGCAATAATTTAATTATTGGAGTCAATTAGATTTAAGACTAGTGCCATCTGGTGGTGTGAAAATCTAATAACAATGAAAAATTTTTTTTATTTAATTAAAAATATTTAATAATTTTTTTTTCGTAATTTTTGACTAAGAGATTTTATAAAGAAATATTAAATTCTGAGAAAAACTAAATTAATACTAAATTTTTATATTTATAACATTTGCCGCAAAAAGTATTTGCAACACTTTAGATTTTAAATTAACAAAATTTGAGAAAAAAATTCATTCAAACAGCAAATAACATAATATATAGTTGTGCTAATATTGAATTCAATGAAAATTCTGTTTATTTACAGTACGAAAAAACTTACCTATTTGAAAACCTTTTCAAAACGAAAAATATTTTCAAAATAACTGTGTATTGGCTCTATTTATTAATTACTTTTTTCTGCCTTCCTTATAGATTCGAGCTTCGAAAAGAATGCATTCATTTTAAAATCATAAAGGCACACACATTCTTTTCACATTTATAAAGTTGTTGTTATTCTATTTGATGCTGACGCATCGATCTTGCTTACCAACATTCTATTTTTACCAATAATACAAATACTCCTTTTCCAGTGAGGAAGAAATAGATAAAAAAAAAGCGATGACGTAAATAGGTCTGTCGCTAAGAGATTTGAAAAATTCACCGCCAATTTCACTTCCACTTTTAAAAAGGTGCCAATATGTATGGAAATCCCCATTTTTTCCCCCTTTTGGCGCAATATGGTATTCAATTTACTTCTCCACAACTTTTTATGGAATAAGCATTAATTTTATTTCGCTTTTCAGAAAGCCTCTTTCGAATAATTTTTGACTTTGAAAGAAACCGTGCAGATTTCAGTCATGAGAAAAAGTTACGCGTGTAAAAAGAAAAAAATTGCAATATTAGCTTTTCGAGCATTAAGATTTTTACACTGAAGAGAGGTTTTCCTTTACTAAAATTGACGTTTTCGGTGTAAAAGATGTATCTTCATTCTCTCTTTGCTCCTGTGCCCAAAAAGTAAGACCAATTAATTTTTTTTCAAAATCACTTTATTTATTCTTCCAAATTTATTTCATCGAATTCAAAGTAATCCCCTCCGGACATAATGCAATAACTTTTTAGCATGCATTGAGGATTGGAAAAAGTTGGCATAACTTTTTTTCCAATCCTCAGTGCATGGTAATAAGTCATCGACAGGGATGGCCTCCAAAGCGTGCGGCGATTCATGTTGAATCTCTTCAATCGACTCAAAACAATGTCTCCGGAGTGGTGTTTTTGTGTTCAGGAAATGGCCAGAAGTCGCACGGTGTGAATACGGTGGTTGTGGGTTTCATTTTGGCGAAAAAGTCACGAAGAATCAATGCAGTGTGAGCTGCCGCATTCGGTGTTTTCGGTACCAATCGAGATTTGACACGTTTGAGAACATAAATGGAATTGAAATATCCTTTTGAAATTCCAGCATCGTCAGCAATGTCTCTAATTGTAAATCGACGGTTTGCAAGCACCAAATCTTTAATTTTTGGATGTGAGCTTCGTCGGTTGAGGTTGGGGGTCGACCAGATCCCTCTTTGTCTTCAACGCGTTCTCTGCCTTCTTTAAACTGTTTATAACACTTCTAAACCTTTCTTTCCGATATAGGAATGCTCACCGAATGCCTTCTACAACATTCTATACGTTTACGCAAACAAAGTTTAATGCAAGTTATTTGCTCAATTCATTCAGACATTTCAAAAGTTTTAGCGTCAATCAGTTTTAGCGTCTCACAAAGCCAAGTGTAACTCAAGCACTAATGAATATTTTGATGTCAAATTTCACATAGATGTCAAGGACAGTGCCAGTAACCTAAAAAAAAAAAAAAAAATAAAATAAAATTCCATAAGCCCAAGAAATGTATGAATTTTTTTGGTGTTACTTTTGGACACAGTGGAAAGTAGTCCATAAACAGAAATGAGACAATTGAAATAAAATATTGGATGCACATAAAATTTCATAGGAATGATACGAACTCATAACATAATGTCATTAAACAGGTTAATTTGCTCCAGAAAAATTTAAAATAATTTTTGTTTACATTTTTAAAGATTAAAAGAAAGAGTTTAATATATGTCGGGGTTCATACGAGAGCTATGCATATATACTCTATATCAAGGGTCTCCAAACTTTCCAGCCTTAGGGCCATACTGTTTACTCCAGTAAGTACCAAGGGCCAAAACCGTTTTAATTTTTCTGCCATCATCTATAATTTCTAGATTAGTCGTTGAGTACGCGCTCTGAGCGAGCATACGCTTGATAAATTCGCTGTTTCTATTACTACAATTACTATTGTGTGTATCGATACGACCGTGACACTTGATGGCATCTAGTGGTCAAAAGAGGAAATAGATTAGGATAGGATAATAACCTTTATCTCTAACATATGGCGCTAGTAGTATCGAAAGCGCAGTAACAATTAAACATTCGTGAATAATCTCTTTGGTTTCGAGAAAGTTCTGGTGTATTTCACTCACTTCGCGATCGTAGTAATTGGAGTATACACCGCTCCCTGTATTTTTTTGTCCAATTTATTACAACAACAATAAGCTATTCGCTGTCGCGGGCCGGATTGATGACACTGGCGGGGCCGGATTTGGCCCGCGGGCCGTAGTTTGGAGACCCCAGCTATATATAGTTATTTTGTAAGACACTCGCTGAATCGATAGCAGAAGGTACAGAATTGGTTGATTGGAATATCAGTCCGAAACATATGATTGGATCACAGGTAAGGACTTTGGCATCCTATGATTCCCTGTTGAAAGATAGATAACCCATGATCCTCTGTATTTGACGTCAAAATATTCATTAGTGTTTGAGATACGCTTGGCTTTGTGAGACTAAAACTGATTCCGGCGATTTTTGAAATGTCTGAATGAATTGAGCAAAGAACTTGCATTCAATTTTGTTTGCGGAAACGTACAGAATGTTTCAGAAGGCATTCGGTGAGCATTCCTATATCGGAAAGAAATGTTTAGAAATGGTATAAACAGTTCAAAGAAGACAGAGAATGCGTTGAAGACGTAGAGTCCTCTTGTCGACCACAAACCTCCACCGATGAAGCTCACGTCCAAAAATTAAAGATTTGGTGCTTGCAAACCGTTGATTTACAATTGGAGACCTAGCTGCTGATGTTGAAATTTCAAAGGATCGGTCAAGTCCATTTTGGACCTAAACGCTTCAAATCTCGATTGGTACCTAAAACACCAGCCCAGCTCACACTGCATTGATTCTTCGTGACTTTTCGCCAAAAAAATGAAACCCATATCATTCCACAACCACCGTATTCACACCGTGCGAATTCTGCCTATTCCCTAAACTCAAAAGACCACTCGAGGACACCGTTTTGAGTCGATTGAAGAGATTCAACGTGAATCGCAGAGCGCTTTGAAGGCCATCCTGCCGATGACTTTTAGCATGCATTGAGGATTGGAAAAAAGTTGGAATAACTGCTTTGTGTTCGGAGGGGAATACTTTGAAGGCGATGAAATAAATTTGGAAGAATAAATAAAGAGTTTTTGAAAAAAAATAATTGGTCTTACTTTTTGGGCACAGTAGTATTCTTCTTACACCTTATAATTTCCCCTAAAAGAATTATTAGTTATGATTTGTTAAAATAAATTGGATTTATCAAGATTTAACTTTCATAAATAATTAAAAGGAAAAACAAAATCTCTTTCATTTTTTATAACATAACTGACAAATTTGAAAACATTTAAAAAATTTAATTGTAATTAAAAAGAGATAAATAAACATTGGTTTCAGTTTCTGATGTATCCTATTATAACATTCAAATTACATGAGACAGATATTTAATGTGATAAAAAAATCCGATAAAAAAAAAAGATTTGTTTAAAGGGTTTCCATCATTTAAAATTAACGTTCAATTGATTCTATTATGGGTGACATGTTATTGGACATCAGCTATTGTTTTCGCTGATGGTTCTGGAAAATCAATATTTTCCACATCATTTTTAATTAAATATGGTTAGTCTGAAATAAACAATACATTTTTAATCTTTTCTCTTAGAATACTTTAAGCAGAAAAAAGATTTATAGTATGTCTAAGCAGTAAAAAGAAAAAAAATGTACTGAATGTTTTCGTTATTGAAAGATTTCATATTAAATAAAACACATTCGGCATTGATAATTAACGATATTAGAACTTTAGACCATACTGGTCATTATCCTAGAAAATTGGATCTCAATTATCCACAAATTTCATGACAAAATTTTTACAAGTTGAATAGTTGAAATATTTTCTTTTTCGTTGAACTGCTCTTGTAAAGAATATCCAAAATAGAAATATATATATTTACGTTATATATCACAAATGATTTCTATCAAAATTACTGAAGAGTAACCATCAATTATCGGAAACAGAATTGGAAATTTTCCCGAGACTTTCTAAAACAAATCTAATGCATAAGACCATGACTTCAAACCCCATTATGTTTTTATTTCTATAATAATATTCTCGAATATGAATCCAGAATAGATAACAATCTTTTACATTTTTGTAATACAACAACAAACATCAAGTCACAAGCACATCACAATCAACATCACAAACACACATCGCAACATTTCGTTATACATCACAAATGATTTCTATACACATTATACTTACTATTCTTAATAAATAAACAAAGTTACCGAAGAACAACCATCAATTACGGCAAGCAAAATTGGAAATTCTTCAGAGATTTCTAAAGCTCAAGACCTTGACTTCAAGCCCATTATGTTTTTATCTGTACAAAATCATTCTTGAATATGAATCCAAAATAGATAACAATATTTTACGTTTCGTAATGCAACAACAACAAAAACAACAAAAAATGCTATTACAGTATCTATGTACTTAATAATTTCCATTTCAAATAACATTAATTTACTCTGAAGTCACAGGGCGGAAACCTAGATCATCCACATGATCCATCACAAAAAGAACCAAGAACATCTATCTTCTCGAAACTAAACTACAGAACTTCCTGTTTACATGAAGCCAGTTTTCTTTTGACCCATTATGTTTCCACAACAAATCCATTTGGTCTTTTTTTAGACTGAAAAATTTCTTCTCCCTCTTCATTCATAAGAGATGATTTTTTGCTAGGAGAACAAGACAAGAATGGATGTCATCCCTCCAGATATCCTTACATCCTCCCCATTTGATTGGTGGAGGGAGGGTGGACTGTCGATGTCCTCTTGACAGATAATCGGAAGGGCGTCCAGATTTGATGGATCGGCCATTAGCGGTCCCTCGAGAACTGTCTCCAACAAGGGGCTGGATAGAAACATCCTGGTGAGATTTTTCTGCCAATGGGTGGACGACCCGCATTACCATTTCATGCAGTATGGAAATAAGTTAGGAAACCAGGATCGATATAATATAATGAAATCAATTTTTACTACAAGAATAGTAGATTTACGACCTTATTTCACCATGAACTTATTGTGCCATTGAAGAAGAAGGAGATACTAGATTTATACATAGATAAGAATTCTGATTATATCTTCAATAGATGAGTATTTAGATTATTTATAGAATAGTTGAGAATTTAGATTATTTATGCAATAGATGAGAATTTAGATTATTTATGCAATAGATGAGAATTTAGATTATTTATGCAATAGATGAGAATTTAGATTATTTATGCAATAGATGAGAATTTAGATTATTTATGCAATAGATGAGAATTTAGATTATTTATACAATAGAAGAGTATTTAGATTATTTATACTATAGACAATTTACATTATTTATAAAGTAGATAAAAATTTAGATTATTTATGTAATAGATAATTTAGATTATTTATACAATAGATAAAAATTTAGATTATTTATGTTATAGATAATTTAGATTATTTATACAATAGATGAAAATTTAGATTATTTATACAATAGATGAAAATTTAGATTATTTATACAATAGATGAAAATTTATACTATTTATACAATGGATAATGATTTAGAGTATTTATGTAATGCAAGTAGATATAATTCGACGCTGAAAATAAATTTTTTTAATTTCTTCAAATTTTATTAAAAAAAAATTCTTCTCAGAATTAAAATTTTGATATCTCAAATAATTTGTCATTAAATAATATAAATTGGCTAATAATTACAGCAACGAAACAACGATTCGTATCCAAAATTATAAATTTATTTCACTTTTAATCAGCTAACATTTATCTTAAGAATATAATAATGTTATTCACAAAAAATGAATTTAAACCTACTACTGTAAATTTTCCACTTTATTTTTGCAACAATTTAACTACCAGAGTCAATTATTTTTAAGACAAGTGTCATCTGGTGGCGTGAAGATCTAATTAAAAATAATAAAAAATTTGTATTTAATTAAAACATATTTAATAATTTTTGTCTACGAATTTTTATAACGAAATAATAAATTGACTAAGCTAATACTAAATTTTTATATACATAACATTTGTCGCAAAAATATTTGAACACGTAGAATTTAAAGTAGCAAATTTGAGAAAAAAAAATTTCATTCAAATAGCAAATATAATATATAGTTGTGCTAATATTCAATTCAATGAAAATTCTGTTTATTTACAGCACGAAAAAACACATACTTGAAAAATTTAATAAAAAAATGAAAAATATTTTAAAAATAACTGTGTATTAGTTTTATTTATTCATTATTTTTTCTGCCTTCCTTATAACTTCTTGCTTTGAAAAGAATGCATTCATTTTAAAATCATAAAAGCACATGCATTCTTTTCACATTTATGAAGTTGTTTTTCGCATATTTAAATTTGATGCTGACGCATCGATCTTGCTTACCAACAGTCTATTTTTACCAATAATAACTCCTTTTTTCCAGTGAGGAAGAAATAGATAAAAAATAAAAAGCTATGACGTAAATAGGTCTGTCGCTAAGAGATTTGAAAAATTCACCGCCAATTTCTCTTCCACTTTTAAAAAGGTGCCAATATGTATGGAAATCCCCATTTTTTCCCCTTTTGGCGAAATATGGTATTCAATTTACTTCTCCTCAACTTTTTACGGAATAAGTATTAATTTTTATTTCTGGTTCTCAGAAAAAGCCTCTTCCGAATAATTTTTGACTTTAAAAGAAGCCGTGAAGATTTCAATCATGACAAAAAGTTACGAGTGTAAAAAAGAAAAAATTGCAATATTAGCTTTTCGAGCATTAAGAGTTTTTGCAATGGAGCGAGGTTATTCCTTTATTAAAATTGATGTTTTCGGTGTAAAGATATATCTTAATTCTCTCTTTATTTCTTAAAAAAATGAGACAATTGAAATAAAATATTGGATGTCCATAAAATTTGCTAGGAATGATACGAACTTATTAGACAAGGTGTAGTTAATTAAACAATAGGCTGGTTTCTTCCAAGATAATTTTAAGTAATTTTCTTACATTTTTAAATATTTAATTTGACGCTATACAGTCATTTTGTGCACACTTTGAGATAATTAGACCAGGACCTACATTTTTTTGTGTGGATTTCGAGTCACTTAACAAACATCCATGCCACGGCCAGAATTCGAAGCCTGTGGTACCAAAGGCCAGAGCTCTTGCGAATTTGCTATTAGGTCGCTTTTTAAAGGTTAAAAAGAAAGAATTTAACAAATGTTATGACTCATACGTGAGAGCTATACGTACATACTATATACAGTCGTTTTAAGACTCTCGCTGAATTGACAGCAGAAGGCATACGGTGGTTCATGGAAGATGATTAGTTCACATGTAAAGATTATGGTATCCTATGATCCTCTGACGGGGGCCTGAATGGCCGAGTGGCTAGCGCTCTGGCGCTCGGTACCACAGGTTTCGGGTTCGAGTCCCAGCGGTGCCATGTGTAGTGGTTCGGAATCCACTTTAAACCGTAGTTCCCGGTCTAATAGGATCGTAGAGCGTTGCGGGGGCATCGTTACTCCGCGTCCGTGGCTTATCTTCAAGTTACGCACCTGGGCCATGCAAGTGAGTAACTTTTGTGCAGAGTTTGCCTTAAGGCATCTAAGACGTCCATGTCTGTTTGCCAGCTGCATTAGGGAAAAAAAAAAAAAAAACATTCTTGCAACACACAAACATCTCAGGCTTATCTTATCTATATTAGATGCTGACCTGAAAAAATGTACTGTTTTTTTATCTAATTATTGGCTCAAAGTCTGCCTTGCAGGCTCTTAATAAAAGGTTTCTCAAGCATGATCTTGAAAATCATATCTATTTTGGAACAAATCCACTGATTGCATCAATGTGCATCCTACAATGGATCCCCTGCTCATGCGGATTTGGAATTTAATGAAATTTCAGATTCTTTGGCGAAGAATTCCAGAAGTCTGAAGTTCAGGCTGTCATGACTGCTTCTCTTGCAGATGCAAATGATTTGGCAAAATCTAAACTTATACTTTTTCTTCTAAAATTAAAACTAAATACCAAATTACAGAACTAAATGTCTATAGAAAAAAAAAGCTACTACTCTCACAAGGATGATTATAGCACTTATTAAGGCTGAAGCACCACAAAAATATGAAAATTTCTGCTGATTGCGTTAAATACCAAAAAGTGTAATAACTGCCCAGATGTCTAGCTTACTCCTCATCATGTATTTGATTGCTCAGCTGTTGCAGTCGCCATGCATTGTCTAGGCCATTAATCGGAAGAGGATTTATACTCCAGACTGGCAATTAATATAGTCAATGATATTCAGGGGGCACCACGAGATTTGATTTCCTTGTTACTCTTCAGGGGATACGACAATAATATTCTGATGAATTCATTCAGTAAAAGTGCAAAATATTGTGCCCAGTTGATACAGAGTAAGATGGAACAGGAGTTGGTATGTAAGTTATAAAAACGATCTCTAGGCCTTCTTAAGTTCTCCGACTTCGTTTTAGTTTTTAAAATGGAAGGCAGGTACTTTTAATGAAGAATTCTCCATCGGACAATTCATATATGAGCATATCATACATGTGTTTGACATGCTATACAGTCTAGCGCTCTGGCGCTCGGTGCCACAGGTTACGGGTACGAGTCCCGGCGGTGTTATGGATGTTTGTAGGGGTTCGGAATCCATTTTAAGCCGTAGCTCCCGGTCTACTATGACTGTAAGAGCGTCACGGAGCAAAATTCAGACTTCTACCTACGGATGCTCCATCACAACAGAAGCTGCACCCTCTTCCCTCCTTCCATGAGGGGCACGACAACAACAACATGTTATACAAATGGGCTGTTTCTATTGCGTTGATTTGCATACATCTGTAATGATTTGTGGTTAATCCTGCAATGCTTTTGAATGTTATTCAACTTTTATAGATTTCTCAGATGCAGCCTATCAGATCAGTATTATTTATGGCTCAATTAGCGGCTTAATTAGTATCTTACCACAATAATTGCATCTTATAATGTGACATGACTGAAGAAAAGTGAGCATATTGATCTAAATTCATGTTTGTGAAAATTGCAACACCATGAAGGACTTACGCGAGTGAGCTGAAATTTTCAGGAAATGCAAATTAGCGCATGATATGCAAATGGTTAAAATTTCAAATCCGTAGCGCATGCGTATACTGAGCAGCGCCCTCTGAACGGCGGATGGATCCGAATAAATAGACGGCTGTAGCGAGGCGTGTATGGTTATCGATGGTTATCTGCTAGTGGTAAACGTTAGCTCAATCATTACTTATGTCTCTTCGACGAAAGAGAGCGAGATTTAAACAACTTACAGAGTTTGAACGGGGAGAATCATCGGCCTTCGTGAAACTTTGTATTGTCTTATCGTGCAGTAGCCGCTCGTGTGCAGCGTAATAGCAGCACAGTGATGCGTCTTTGGAAGCAGTGGACGGACGAGTGTCGGACAACTCGAAATCCGGGAGTGGACCCCGAAATGTGACGTCAGCTCGCGATGATAGACACCTGGTCGCGATGATAGAAAGCGTACTAATATCTATTGCAAGATGCAATATTGGCCGAGTTGTTTCTTCAACGCTTGCATAATTTCCGGGAGTTATTAAAAACCAAACATGTAAATCATATAAATTCTAAATGGTAAAAGTTAACATAAAGGATTTCTTTAATATATAAAGCCAAACTTACCACATACGAGCAGTAATAGTTCAATACAGAAACTGAATACCCTGTGTCAATGGTTCTTAAATCTAAAGTCCGATTCTAAAACATTATTCCTTATTTACATTGAAAACAACTTAAATCTAAAATATTGTTTCTCGCATAAAGGAATGTAATAAATTACAATAATTTTAACTACATAAGGGTAATTACGACAGAATAACGGAGATTGCAATAGTTTTATAAGCAGATTGGTGTGTGAGGTATAGTTTGCAAACTATCTTGAAAATCGTCGTGGTAGTCATTCATTCACAATCTCACTTCGGTTACAATTACTGCATTAATTACATGTGTTCCACTGTTTAGTATACATGTAGCAGACTTGGAAAATTTTTGCAAGGTGTAATAAAAAAACAAAGTGAGATCGGCAAGTGAATGAACAGTCGTGAGTTCTTTTTATCATTTCATTAACAATATAGGGAGTTAACAAGGTTGGGATCTTGTACGGGAAGGTAACTGGATAGGTTTGGTTTGTCGCTCTACGGTCATCTTATGCACTCATTTGGGCTAAACAGACCGGGACCTACAGTTTAACGTGAATTCCGAACCACTCACAAACATCCATGCCACCGCCAGGATTCGAACCTGAAGGTAACGGGAGAAGCGAGAAATGTGGTGCTGCTTTAGACTTTAAGTTAAAACCCTAATAATAATTACTCATACCAAGACAGTACATGTTAATCTGAATCTCCAAAACACAAAAAAAAAAAAAAAAAAAAAAAATACTAAGAATACCGCAATAGTCAATTCAATAATTTAACTCATAATCTTCAATAACCTTAACCACATGTATATAAACAGGTTTGGAAGCCTTCAGTGACTTATAAAATACACATGAAAATAAATGAAATTCAAATTTTTATGATTTTAAAATAAATAATATATTTTTATTATCATTTATAATTTAGGCAAAGTAAATACACATACAATTGACATTATGTTAGAGCATATTACTTCCATAAAGTATGAACCATATATCTGAATTAGTATATATAATACTGCAATAAAAAAGCACGAGTCTTAACATCTCAAAATAATGCTGTTCCAAGATTCTCTAGCCCAAAACCTTTCCCAGTGATTATGCCCCTAAGTGGAATTTTTTTAAAAACTTAATTAGAAACCAAAGTCACTGTCCTGTACTGATCGTGTTATCATCGGGCGCAAGGGAAACCTGGCACCATGATGATTGAAGTTTAGCACCTCTGTGTAAGGACGTGGCAGAAGGGAGTTTTCTGCTATATAGTTGTTCGGATCATGTGTCTGGGGTAAACAACTCCTGTGGATATCTCTAGCTCTTGTCATCCATCAATGCCATAGACCACATAACAGTATAATTTTATACCCTTCGGTAGTTGAACGTAAAACAATGGTTGAAACCTCGTTCCGCCTTTCCAACTTGGTTTACAGTGTCGTTCAATCTTTTCCCTCTTACTATCAACTCCACCGAACTTCTCTCAGAATGTTTCTCTCCCTTCGATGTCTACAGCATTTTTTTATTCCTTTCGAGTTCACACAACCCTTCATTTATTATTGGAGGGATTTTTTTCTAAAATCCGATCCTGGGCTTATGAGTTTTTCCATTGGGGGACGGATGCCGACACTTAATCAGACCGAAGAGGCGGCTGATCTTTTTGTATGCCAACAGTAGATTTCGCCAGTGCAGATAGCATTTTCCCAAATCATCTGTGTTTTTCATCTTACCATCACCAAAATAAATCTTTCGGAACCAATTCAATAAATACGCAAGAACAGATATTTTCACATTTCATAGCTGTCCCAATAAACTCTTGCTCCGCTAGTAATGCAGACTTGACCACTTGCACTTTGAAATTTGACGAAACACTGTCAATTAAAACACCAAACAAAGATATTATATCATTTGCAGTTGCGATTAAGGACCTATTTCTTCAGAAATCTGTCATTCCTTGGTCAGATCCTATTCCCATCCGGTAAGGGCTAGAGATCATCATATACATACCTAACAGACATAAAATATACACCACTATTCATCACTTATACAATAATTACAAACAATTTCACCTTAATACAAAAAAAAATATTTATAGATATATATTGACACCTATATCGACACGACAGGAATACGTACGTCCGAAGGCGACAAAAAACGAGTGTCTGGTAATCAAAATAAATCATTAAATCAAAAGAATAACCATTAAATTATTCGTTTTGTAAGTTAGTAGATTGTACAGCGCGAGAAATTAAAAATCGACAGAGTATAAAAGATAAACTGTAACTGTAAGTCAAGAAAGTCAGGAAAAGGGGTGTTATTGAATACATATATTACTGCATCATGTTTTTAGTTCTTTAACTAACTTTTATATAACTGATTGAACCTTCTGTAATTTTATCTTATTTTTTAAAAAATATTCTTAAAAGTTACCTTAACAATATTTGAAAATGAGTATCATTGAAACACTTCTCAATAAATGCTACTGTTATTTGAAATGGTGCTAGTATTAACATCTATATTTTAATTTTTTTGTTTTATATTTTCGTTGTATGATCTATAATCTAGCAGCTTATGCACTTCTTTTATTGCTTATTTCCCATATCCATTGGGGAAAAAAGGACATTGCGAAATGATGAAAATGTCCAAAATGTGACGTAAAAATTGGCTACCGAATGATGGATGACATTTCTCTGGAAAAGGACATGGAATGGTCTAATGAATAGTGTGTTGGGGTTCTCTAAACTTCAGAAAACTGAAAATTTTTCAGTTTGGGTGGGGCTGAAAGAATAATTAGTACTTCTTGCTTAGTAATTGTATGTAGGCCGTTGAATTCAAAAAAAAGCAAGAGGTCGAAATGTGGGTACAGTGTGGCATAACTTTCGTTATGCATTCTGGGTAATGGTGAATCTGTGATACTGTTCAAATAGGGAAGACCTCACTTCAAAGCGTCCAGCACATGAAACCAATAGCAACATTTTAAAAAAGAACAGAAATTTATATTGATTTAAATGAATTTTCATACAAAATTGTGATTATGATGATTATTAAATCTCACACTAAACCATCAGAAAAAGGACCTGATGGACGACTGGCTGGCGCTTTAGCTTTCGTGTTTGAGTCTAATAGAAATTAACTATTACATTCTTTCTAATAAAAGTACAATGAAAAATCGCTCAATGCTACAAGTTTCACGTTCGAGTCCTATCAGAGTCGTATATGTTTGTAGTGGTTCGTAATCCACTTTAAACCGTAAGTCCCGGTCTAATATGATAGTAGAGAGATGTGGGGGTACTGCTACTCGTGTCCGTAGCATATCTTCAAGCTATACGTGCCCCCTGAGTAGTGCTTAACGAGTAACGTCAGTGCAGCTCTTGCTAATGGCATTAAGATAACTGTCTCTGTATTGCCAGCTGCATTAAAAAAACCATCAGATAAATAATTTAAATCATATTATTTTTTTTCTTATATGAAATTTTTAACTTTTACTCACTCTCAAATACTTTAAAATAAAAATCATTACACATCAGCATTATCTTACAAAAAGAGATTCCACCAGAATGCACTAAAGAAGTGTAGAAAAATTAAAACACATCAGGTGAATGAAAAACATGCTCGAAAAAATACTTCACAAAATTGAAAACCATTTATAAATTCCAATTTTTTAAAAGAATAATTAAGATTGAAAGCTTTTTACATTGCTTCTCTTTACAGATGGGGCTATCATATATATCCTAAATGGCAAACCGTTGTCATAAATGATGACTAAATACATTTTCATATCAATAACCGATAATAAGACACAATGTAAATATTCCTTCATATCCAACAAACTACTTAAAAAGCCCCCAGAACCATAATTAGAAAATGCCAATCATACTTAGATTCCTAACCGGGGAATTCGAGATGCATTTTATTTTATTGCTTAAAAAAGATATTTCTGCCGGATTCCATTTAATGTGATGGACGTTTTATAAAGGAGAATTCTAAAAGAATGCAAATCGTGCATGCCTCATTTAATAAAGCTAGCGGAGGAATACTTCATTTAATATTTGTAATTTGAATATTAAATGTCGTTTTAACTCGATGTCTCACATCCAATAAATAAAATTTTTACTTGCTTCTGCGATTTCATTTTTTCACTGGTTATTATAAAACACAACAGTAAACGAATATTTAAATTTCTTCTCCGTCACGTTCATTTATGTCAAATTTGTTTGAATAAAATAAAATGTTTATGACAACAACAAGAGATTAAAATTCACTATGAAGTTATGTAAAAACAAACTTTGATAACTTTTGATAAAAGACATTTTTAGAAGTCCTGATATTCAGCTACAAAAAATTAAAAAAAAAGTAGAAGAATTCAAAGCTATATGATAGCTTACGTAGTTTGAAGTAATATTAGATAAAATTTCCAAGTTTCCTTTGATTCTTTATGTTCGGATTAGCAAAAATATTGAGTACTCAAGAACTAAGAAATTTAACACAATTCTCAGCCCTAATAGGCTGAACAAAGTAAAATAATCTGCAAAGATCCATTGATTTCTGGAATAAAGGTTAGTTTTGGTGAAACTGATACGAACAGTTTAATATTTAGTCAACAATTTTTGTCGTGCTGATTCTTAAAGGTAAAATAGATATCAGTCGCTAAAGTCAACAAACGCACTTAAACATTACGGTATTTACGAAATTACAAAAAAAATTATTATTTTGGCAGCGCCTATGTTTTGTAATCTAAGCACTATTTTAAAAAAAAACGTGATAAAAGTGAAATTACCGCTACAGAATATTAAGAAACCTGTAAAACTGACTTTAAAAATCTACATGTAGAAGGTGCTTTTCAGAAACATCACACAATTTCATTCTTATTTTAATCTGGAACGAAAAACGATTACGTCTTGATTGAAAAAGAAATTTGAGTATGTGCAAAGCAATTTGTATTGATGCTGTATCTGTTTAAATGACTAAAACTAAGAAATTGGTATTGATGGTCGCAATGTGATAATTAAGTTAAGGTTTTGTTTGTCGCTGTAGGGTTATTTTGTGCACACTTTAGGTTAATTATGCGGGACCTACAATTTAACATGGAATCCGAACCACTCATAAGCATCCATGCCACTATCGAGATTCGATCCTGAAGCCTGTGGTACCAAAGTTCAGAGCGCTAGCCAATTGGCCAACAGGTCACCAAATAGGAAGGATCTCAGGTCAAAGTGCCCAGCCCATGAATTTTCAAATGAAATTGTGATTATGAAGAAAATTAAATCTCCCATTGAACTCTCAAATAAATAATTTAAAGCCGATTATTTTTTTTTTTTCTTATTTAAAATTTTTAACTTATATTCACTCTTAAAAATACTATAAAATAAAAATTATTACACATCAGCACTATCTTACAAAAAGAGATTCCGCCAGAATATATAAAGAAAGAGCATAAAAATTAAAACACATCAAGTGAAGGAAAAATATGCGTGAAAAAACTTCCCAAAATTGAAAATCATTTATAAATTATCCATTTTTAGAGGAATAATTAAGATTCGAAAGCTTTTAGATTGCTTTTCTTTATAGCTGGTGCTATCATACATACGCAAAATGGCAAACCGTTCTCATAAATGGCTAAATACATTTCCATATCAATAACCAATAATAAGACACAATACAAATATCCACCCATCTTCAGCAAACTACTTAAAAAGCCCCCAGAATCCTAATTAGAAAATGCCCATCATACTTAGATTCCAAACTGGGTAATTTGAGATGCATTTTATTTTATTGCTTAAAAAGAAAGATTTCTGCCGAATTACATTTAATGTGATGGACATTTTATAAAGAAGCATGCTAAAAGAATGCAAAATTTGCATGTCTCATTTAATAAAGCTAGCGGAAGAATACTTCATCTAATATTTGTAATTTGCATATTAAATGTCGCTTTAACTCGGAGTCTCACATACAATAAATAAAATTTTTACTTGATTCGGCGATTTCATTTTTTCATTGGTTATTATAAAAACACAACAGTAAACGAATATTTAAATTTTTCCTCTGTCACATTAATTTTTGTCAGATTTGTTTGAATAAAAAAAAAATGTTTGTGTCAAACACAAGAAATTAAAATTCAATTATGAAGTTAAGTAAAACAAACGTTGACAACGTTTGCTAAAATACATTTTAGAAGTCCTGCAAGTCAGGCAAAGTCCTGCTATTCAGCTACGAGAATTAAAAAAAGTAAAATAATTCCGAACCTACATAACATAGTTTGAAGTAGTATTACAATAAATTTCCAATTCTTCTTTGATTCTTCCGGCTTTGTGGTCAATTGGCTAGCGCTCTGGTCTTTGATATCACAGGCTTGAGGTTCGAATCCTGGTCGTGGCATGGATGTGTGTTTGTGGTTCGGAATACACTTTAAACTGTAGGTCCCGGTCTGTTTAGCCCTCATGTGCATAAGATGACAGTAGAGCGTTAAACCAATTAAACCTTTTGATTCTTTATGTACAGATTTCTAAACAAAGCAAAACACAACTAACTCTTTAAGAAATTAGAATTTTAACGAAATTCTCAGTTTTAATAGGTCCGGTGGTCTGATGGCCAATTCTCTAGTGCTCTGGCTTTGGTACCACAGGCTGCAGTTTAGAATTCTGACGGGGTCATTGATTTTATAGTGGTTCAGAATTCACGCTAAACTGTAGGTCCCGGTCTAATTATCCCAAAGAGTGCAAAAAATGATCGTAGAGCGGCAAACTAATATGCCAAACAAAGCAAAATAAACAGTAGAAGATGTGTTGTTTTTCATAAGGGCCAGTTTTGGTCAAGCTACTCCGGACAATTTAGAATTTATCAAACAATCTTTGTTCATGCTGATTCTTAAAATTAAAATAGATATGGTTAGTCACTAAAGTCAACATACGTCTTTTAAAAATATTTAAAAATAAACAAATTAAAAAGTTAAGCTACTCATATTTTTTTATTATTATTTCAATTGCAAAGAGAACATGTCAAACTTTTACGAGATCAAAACAATGTAAAACACACAAAAAAAAAGAAAACAATAAGAGAAAAAAAGTCAATGTCTCTTCAGCTAAGTTCTAACACTCAATATCTTTTCACTTCTGAATCCTCATGCAAGACCGGGCATCCTGTTATATGGTGCCTGTCCATGATCTCGTCTTTCTCAGAAAACGGACAATTTGGGCAATGAAAAATGCCAATGCGGTGCGAACGGCTTCGCCAAACAGTCATGGCCCACCACAAGTCTAAACTAACTACTTTATAAATCTAAATTATTAAAACTAATTTAATTCTACAGAATAATTAAAAGAAACTATAAAAAGGATGTTACAAAAATCTACTTACAGGAGGTGCTTTTGAGGAACGTCACACAATTTTATTCTTATTTAAGTTAGAATGAAAATCGATTATTCGCCATGATTAAAAAGGGAAACTTGAATATGCATCGAGTGATTTGTGTGTATTAGTTAAAATTACTACAACACAAGAATTGATGTTGGAAATTGGCGTTGGCGAGTTGGAAAGTGATAGTTTAGTAAAGGAGAAATAAAAATCTTATGATGAAATTGCGAAAATTGTTGGGAAAATGTCAGGTCTAAACGGATATTGATGGTACATACTGATAAAAGTCATGAGTTGAGAGGCTTTAGCTATGCAGAAGATATCTGTTAAAATTTTCGAAGTATTGAACAAGTATATATGTTACATAGCAATTAATCATCGTAGAAAAAGAAGAATACATCAAAATATTTTCATACTCATAGAAATTGTTTTTATTTTGGTGATTTTGGCACAGATATAAGCAAGTTGAGGATACGATAATTATTGCTTTGGAATAGGATATATTCAGTTTGGTTTGTAATTATTTTATTTTTACAGCTATCTTTGAAGGCATATCTTTTGAGTTTGACAGACGCGGTAACTTGAAATTAATACAATTTAAATTACTATAATTAAAATCCGGTCTTTTTATCTAAGAATACGAATGATCGACTGAAGCACAATTACGCCAATCTATTTTGCATTAACAGTCCACAAATCGTTGACATTTAAAAAGGGGGGGGGATAGTTAAAACGTTGATATTTTAAAAGGTGTTAATATTTATTATACTATTTTTTATATATGAAAAAGGAGCCAATGTTTCTATTTGGTTTACTATCGTCAAACATGTACTTGATTCGATTTAATATTAAATGAAGGAAATTATCTTAAAATTTAATTTAGATTTTAACCTTTTAGGTTATGTTCACTTCTTAAAAAAATTTAATCGTTTAAAAAACACGCTTTTAGAGTTTAGAAAAGCGTGTTTTTTAGTGTTTTAAACTATAATATTTTAAATGAGATCGGTACGGAGGATTGGTTCCTACAATAATTTAATTGTGAGTAAAACAAAAAGGCTAAATGCGAATATGTCGAGGATTCGAAAACGGAATCTCCTAATCCGCAGTCAGGCGCGTTATCCGTTGTGACGCTGTCCCACTGTCAGTTACGTACATACAAACATACATACATACATACATAGAAACAGACAAACAAACATACAGGTGAAGCTAATAAAAAGCGTATTCATAAAGTTTAAAAGCAATTAGTAAATCAATTAAAGCAACTAGTGTTTTTCACAAATGTTTATTAAGAATTTCACAACAAAATATGCTATTACAAAACGACAGAAAAAGCGTTAAATTTAAAAAAATTTTTATAATTTAACTTATTCAAAGTAATTTAAAGTAAAACAGAACTCTGAAACGATAGACAAGTTTTCTATAAATAAATCTTTTAAAATTTAAATTTCTAATAGATTTAACTAAAGAAAAAAAAAAAAATCACAGTAATAAACTCTCTACAAATAATTCCCAAAAAGTATTCCAAACACATTTAAAGTTCACAATTGAGGCAATTGCTTCTATTTAAGGTTAAAATGAGAGGTAGCCGGGGTCCTATTTGAAGTACGTAATGCGCTTAATGGAACGTTTAAATCCGTCTTTACATTATTTGGACGGATTTTACTCGGAAAAGGACTCCTTAATGCACTCCCAAACACACCTTCTTAAAGGAAAGGAGATCTCTTTTTTATTTGCTTTCAAGATTACTTTCCTCTTAAAAAATGCATCAGTCTAACTAAACGAAATCTTTAAAACTTTTTTTAAAAAAAAAGAAGATTGATACGCTTAAAAGGAAATTTATCTTCTCATTTTAATATTTTTTAAAAATAAGTTTTTGAAGTATTGGTTTAAGTTTAGCACCTTGAAAAGTGAGTTTGCAAAAAGTTTAATGATATTAAAAGGGGGTTAGGTTGACAGAACCAATCGATATTCTATAGAGAAAAACAAACTACAGAAATCTTTAATAATTCTGATTAAAGTCATGGCAAATCAATAAAGATGTTTTTCTTTATAAATTGATGTGTTAAAATTTTCCGTTTCAGGTGATTGAATTTAGAATACTGTAATTCGACTATAATCTGTTGTTTATATGCCGAAAAGAGTTTAACTGTAGCAAAACTATGGAAAAGGCAACAACTATTAATTTTCGATAACTGTGTTAACAGTTAAGGCTAATATAAATTAGCGATAATTTTAATAGTTAATTATATGATTTTACCTCCCCTTTTAAAAACTTCGTCTAATAAAGGGGATTATTTTGAGTATCAATATAAAAAAATGTAACTAATATTTATTTTTGACTTATTTCCCAAACTAACTAGCTGATTAGATTAAACGTTAAATGAAAGAATTAATCTTAAAATTTAATTTAGTTTTAACCTTTATCTTATGTTCAATTTTGAAAATAAAGTTTAAAAGCAATTATTAGATCAATTAAAGCAATTAGTGTTTTTATAAATAGTTATTAATAATTTCCCTGCAAAATGGGCTATCATAAATCACAGAAAAGCGTTACATTTTTAAATTTTGAATAAGTCGAATTAAAAAAATGTTTAAAGTGATCTAAAGTAAAACAGAACTGGGCAACGATAGACAAGTTTGTTATAATAAATCTTTTAAAATTTAAACTTGAGATAGGTTTAACTAAAAAAAAAAAAACACTTGAATCACAGCAATAAACTCTCTATAAACAATTCCCAGAAGAATTACAAACACATTTAAAGTTCACAATTGAGGCAATTACTTCTATTTAAGGTTAAAATTAGAAGTAGCGGGGGTCCCTATTGAAGTACGTAATGCGCTTAATGGAACGTTTATATCCGTCTTTACATTATTTGGACAGATTTTACTCGGAAAAGGACTCCTTAATGCACTCCCAAACATACCCTCTTAAAGGAAAGGAGATCTCTTTTTTTTTTATTTGCTTTTCAAGATTACTTTCCTCTTAAAAAATGCCGTCTAACTAAACGAAATCTTTAAAACCTTTTTTTAAAAAAGATTGATTCGCTTAAAAGGAAATTTATCTTCTCATTTTAATATTTTTTTTTAAAAATAAGTTTTTTGGAATATTGGTTTAAGTTTAGCATCTTGAAAAGTGAGTTTGCAAAAGTATAATGGTATTAAAAATGCGATTAGATTGACAAAAACAATCAATATTCTATAGAGAAAAACATTTAATAAATCTGATTAAAGTCATGGTGAATGCCAATAAAGATATTTTTATTTGTAAATTTATGTAAAAAGTTTTCTGTTTGAGTCGAAATTGAATTTAAAATACTGTAATTCGACTATAATCTGATGTTTATATTGAAAACCCATTTTTTTGGGATGCTTTTGGTTATCAATTTAGAGATGGCAAAAACTATTAATTTTCGATAACTGTGCCAACAGTGCTATTATAAATTAACGATTAATTTTAATCGTTAAATTTATTTGAGTGGTTAATTTAACCTAATACCTGACGGAAAATATCTATTTATCATGCTCCTTTCTTGGAAGCTTAGCTTTGGTATACCTTACTGGCTTTGGTATCCTTTTTTTGCAGTATTGATTTAAGTTTAGCATCTTCTGAGTTTTCAAAAGTGAATAAATGATATTAAAAATGCGATTAGTTCGATCCAGAAACAATCAAAATTTATAGAGCAAAAAATTATTCAAAGTTTAAAGTAAAAAATTAATATGTCAAATCAGTAAAGATATTTTTTATTTATAAATTTATGTGTTAAAGATTTCCTTTTGAAATGATTGAATTTAAAGTACTGTAATTTGACTATAATTTGAGGCTTATACTTGAAGGTGCAGATTATAATAGTTTGGTTTGTCGATCTACGATCATTTAAGACTTTTAAAATTAGAGGTAGGGAGGGTGCCATTGAAGTTTAATGAGCTTAATGGAACGTTTAAACATCCATGACACTCCATTCGAATTTGAAGACTGTAGTGCCACAGGAAAGAGTGCTAGCCATTTGGTCATCAGATTGCCACGGATTATAGTAAGGATAGCAAAAACTATTAATTTTCGTTAACTGTGATATCCGTTAAAAAATATAAATTAACGATTAATTTTAATCGTTAAATTTAAATTCAGCACTTCCTTTCGCCTCACACCTTCCTGGAAACCTCATATCCGATGGAGCAAATAGATTTTATCTGCTCAGAAGTCTTGGAAGTTTTCGCTTTGTTACCCATACTATATTTGGTATCTTCCAGTATGTCGAACAAACATACTGCATCGTGCTTCTTCCTGCTTTTGTTTTGTTTGTCGCTCTACGGCCATCTTGTGCACGAGAGCTAAACAAACCAGGACCTACAGTTTAAAGTGGATTCGAACCACTACAAATAACCATGGCAAAACCGGCACTCAAACCCTAAACTTGTGGCCTCGAGCACCAGAGTGTCACTTTTTTAAATGATGTCGATAAATTTTTGTAATTGTTTGATTTTACATCTCATTAAAAATCTCAAAAATATCTTATCTCAAAATAATCCCCTTCATTAGCAGTTAGTCTAATAAAGGGAATTATTTTGAGTATCAAAAAAAAAAAATGTAACCAGTATTTCTGTTTGGTTTATATTATCTCAAACCAACATGTACCTGATTAGATTTTAATGTTAGTGAAGGAATGAACCTTACTTAATTTAGTTTTAAATCTTTTAGCCTATTTTCAACTTTTAAATATGAAGTTTAAAAACAATTATTAGATGAATTAAAATTGTTTTTTTACAAATGTTTATTAAGAATTTCATTATGTTTATTAAGAACGTGCAACAAATGTCAGAAAATTTTTACATTTATAAAACTCTTTTTATAATTAAACTTATTCAAAGTAATTTAAGGTATAAATATATAAAATAACAGAACTGTGAAACGATAGACAAGTTTGCTATAATAAATCTTTTTTAAATTTAAATTGGTAATAGGTTTAATTAAAAAAATCCATGTGAATCCAGTAATAAATCTCTACAAACAATTCTAGAAAATTCCAAACACATTTAAAGTTCACCCAATTGAGGCAATTGCTTCTGTTTAAGGTTCAAATTAGAGGCAGCGGTGGTTCTATTGAAGTTGTAAACTTAATGGAACGTTGAAACCGTCTTTACATTATTTGGACAGAATTTACTCGGAAAATGACTCTTTAATGCACTGCCAAACATACCTTCTTATAGGAAAGGAGATCTATTTTTTTTTTATTTACCTTTAAAGAATGCTTTCCTCTTAAAAAAAATGCACCCTCCTAACTAAATGAAATCTTTAAAACCTTTTTAACATAGAAGATTGATTCCACGAAAAAAAAATTATTTTTCTCGTTTTAATATTTTTTTAAAAACAAGTTTTGTTGGAGTATTGGTTTAAGTTCAGCATCTTGAAAATTGAGTTTGCAAAAGTATAATGATATTAAAAATGCGATTAGTTTGACAGAAACAATCGATATTCTATAGGGAAAAACAGACTGCAGAATGCTTTTTAATAAATCTGATTAATGCCAAAGTGAATTTATAAAGATGTTTTTATTTGTAAATTATATGTAAATTTTAATTTTATTCTGAGTTGATTGAATTTAAAATACTGTAATTCAGCTATAACCTGTTGTTTATATGTCGAAAAGCGTTACATTTTTAAACATTTTTTTTTACAATTCAATTTATTCAAAGTAGGGTCCTGAATTTTAGAGCGCCTAGCACTCTGGGCTCGGTACAACGTGTTTCGGGTTTGAGTTCCGCGATTCCATGGATATTTGTAGTGGTTCGGATTCCAATTTAAACCATAGGTCCAGGTCTAAATGTTCGAAGAGAGCGTTGCGGGGGTATTGTTATTCCGATTTCAGCTTATCTTCAAGCTACACGCGTCCCTTGGGTAGTGCTAAATGAATAACATCTGTGCAGCGCTTGCCATACGACATCCAAGACAACTGTCTAAGTGTTTGCCAGCTGCATTAGAGCAAAAAAAATTATTCAAAGTAAATTAAAGTAAAAAATATAAAATGACAGAAATATGAAACGATAGACAAGCTTCCTATACTTTTAAATATTAAATTTGTAATAGGTTAACTAAAGAAAAAAAAAGCCCATCTGAATAACAGTAATAAACTCTCTACATATAATTCCCAGAAGAATTCAAAACCCATTTAGAGCTCACAATTGAGGCAATTGCTTCTATTTGGATTAAAATTAGAGGTTGCGAGGGTCCCATTGAAGTAGGTAATGCGCTTAATGGAACGTTTAAATCCGTCTTTACATTATTTGGAAGGATTTTACTCCTAAAAAGGACTCTTAATGCACTCCCAAACACACCTTCTTAAAGGAAAGGATATCTCTCTTTTTTTTCTATTTGCTTTTAAAGATTACTTTCCTCTTAAAAATGCATCCGCCTAACTAAACGAAATCTTTAAAACCTTTTTTAAAAAAAAAGAAGATTGATTCGCTTACAAAAAAAAAATAAATTGCTGGAAACTTAAAAAGATACTCCCTTCAACACTTGGTCATTTTGCCTGGATCAGATGTCTTTATGTATGCTTTCTTTATTACTCACACTATAATTGAATTTGGCATAGGATCCCATGGAATTTGTAGGGTTTCTGGTTACATTTTTTGGCAAAAAGTCGGCTATTTCAATGCTATATATTCCACAGTAAGCTGGAAGCCATTACAAAGTAATTTTTTACGTAGGTTTTGCAAAATACTTAAATTAGATATACAGTTTTTATTTTTTTGCGAGTCAGCAAAAAAATTCAATCATGATAGCCTAAATTGCAAACTTAGAATCTGACAAAATAATAACGGCATTATCAAAACTCTCGCAAATAGAAATCAGTGGTTGAGATGCCAGGCTAATGGGTCCAAGGGGCTATCCTCCCTTGTTTGGCACCCTATTAAAACACCCATTTTTATTTTTTCTAAATTAAAGTACACATTGATTTTGCAATTTAATTAGCAGATATAACCTAGTTTCGTCTGGTTAAAGAAAGAAAATATTTTTAGTTTTAATAAATTTTATAAAAACAATTTCTAAGTAGAATTAAATGTTTCAGATTTTTGAAAATAACTGTCCTTTAAATAACAGAAATTGACGAAATAATTGGCAATCGTAGTAATCAATCAAATATCCATGAATAATCAATTTTTTCACCATTAATCTGTTAATATTTATTTTTAGAAATAAAAATAGAGTTAGTTTGGAAAATAAATTGAAAACTATTGGGGTACATTTCCTACTGCATAATCATAATTTAATTAATGGCACTTTACTCATTGTTGATTGGCGCCATGTAATATTTTTTTACGGGGACAGATATTTGCATTGTTTTCATATATTTGCTATCCCACCTAGTAGACGGCATCATCTAGATCCAATCAAGAAGAACCCCATATGGTCTCATGGAAGGAGGGAGGGGAAGGGCAGCTTCTCGTGCGATCTAGTACCCTGGATATGTAAAGTCTGACTTGGCTGCATAATGATGACATTTTTGCGGGGCAGGGTTGTCAGCCCTATTCCCAACGTTCTGCAGTCATATTAGACAGAGACCTACGACTTAAAGTGGATTCCGAACCACTATAAAAATCCATAGCACCACCGGGACTCGAACTCGAAACCTGTGGAATCGAGAGCTAGAATTTTAATTACTTGGCCATCAGGCTCTAACTATTATCTAATCTGTTAACTACAAGTATTTTATTCCTCCAAAAAAGGAACTTTTTTTATTTTGATTACATTTTATACATTTTTTATTAACAGTAGTTTATTGAGTTAGGCATCATTAAACAAGATATAGTCATGGATAGGTAACATTTAATACTATATTATGAATAATTTCCTACATCAGTGAAAAAAAGTTTTTTGCCTCATGTATGTTTTTTATATATTAAAATAATTAATGAAAATTTGTTCGCTATTTTTGGCTAAGAATTTCTGGAAGAAATGATAAATTCAAAGAATAAAAACTGATTTTGTTTTATAATATTTAACTTAGCTGGAACATACATCTACATATACATTCTTATTATATTAAAAGCAATTTGAAATGCAAGCAAGTTGATCATCTCCGCAATTTACAGAAAACGGTTTATTTTTCTCTCTTACCTTATTTCAAAACAGAACCAGGACTTGCATAAAATTTTCATTCATAAACATAATCTGACACAGGACAGTCAAGTTTTCATTTCTCTTCCTTTTCCAAAGAATATTCTGAACAACGCTCGAGACATTTTCCACTCCAAGAAGCAGGTGACAGCAGAGGCCACGCAGATTTGTGACTCCAAACAAAATGCAACGCCGCAGAAAAAAAGTTTGTCGAGATCTTTCAATAAATCACATCAAATGAGGTTAAATTAAATGCGCTGCAAAGATTAAATGTACTTTCTGGATGCACTAGAGTAGGATTGCTTTTGCTCGGAGGCATAGTCTGCGAAAAAACCAAAAAATAAAAGAAAAGTGATAAAAAGAAAAAAGCCACTACATATTTTACTTTTATATGGGGAAAGAAAATTGGAAAGAGAGTGGTTTTGATTTTCGTACAAAGAAATGTATGAAATTATTTATGTTATTTTAAATGTGCGTAACAATATTGTTGTTCAAGTTCAAAATCAATTTTTCTAATGGCTTTGGTATTTTCTTGTGGTTATAAAGTTCTTCATCTAAAAGATTTTTATGTGTTATTTGTTAAAGGATTTATTCCACAAACTGGTTGCGTCAAATTAAAAAGAAAAATATTTGCATTCTGACATGAACTTTTAGAATGAAGAATAAATTGTCATGTTTATTTCCATAGAAAATGAGAGAAAATGTGCTAAATTAAAAATGCTCACCTTACCATTTAATTTAAAAGAAAAATAAATGATAAGGAGAGAGAGTTCTAGAATGTTTAAATGTCTTTTCAAAAAAACTATCAAAAGTACTTTTTACTTATAATAATTTTATCAGAAAGATCCTCAAGTTTTATATATTCTTATGGTGACATAGCAGTGCATTGACTATTTAAAAAGCTTTGTTCAAGTCCAAGAACAACGTGATGCCAAAAGTGAAGGAGTGGCTAATTTCAGTGTTGTGATGGAGTACGGGATAAGTAATATGATATAGTAATCTACTCATGGAGGAAGGTAAGGGGGCAAAATCTGTTGTGGTAGAGCATCCACTATTTAAAAACACTGCCTATGAAACAGTCATAAAAGATGAGAATCTACGGCTTAAAGTGGAATTCGAACCACTACAAACATTCATGGCACCACTGGAACTCGAACCCGAAACCTCTGGCACCAAGCGCCAGAGCTCTAATCAATCAGCCATCAGGTCCTTTTTTTTATATATTTAAAAATAATTAATAACAATTTGTTAGCTATTTTGACTAAGAATTTGGGAAACGAAATTATAAATTCAAAGAATAAAAGCATGATTTTGTGTTATACATTTGAATTAACTAACAGCTTTTGAACATACAGCCATACATATATTCTTATTACAATAAAAGGCAATTTGAAATGCAAACAAATTGATCATCGCCGCAATTTACAAGAAAACGGTTATTTTTTTCTTTTTATCTTCTTAAAACAGAATCAGTACTTGCATAAAATTTTTATTTGTAAATATAATCCGACACGACTGTCAAATTTTTATTTCTCTTCCTTTCAGACACTATTCTGAGCAGCGCTCGAGACATTTCCACTTCAAGAAGCAGCTGACAGCAGACGCCACGCAGATTTGTTACTTCCAGCAAAAATGCAAGCGCCGCAGAAAAAAGTGTGTCGAGATCTTTCAATAAATCAAATCAAATGAGGTTAAATTAAATAAGCTGCAAGGATTAAATGTACTTTCTGGATGGTATAGAGCAGGATTGCTTTGGTCGCCAAGCGTGGTCTGGAAAAAAGGAAAAAATATTTAATTGTTAAAAGAAAAAGCCACTACACATTGTACTTTTATAAGGGGAAAGACAATTGGGAGAGAATGGATTTTGATTTTCGCAAAGAAACGTAGGAAATTGTGTATGTTTTGAAACTGTGTAACAATAGTGTTGTCCAAGTACAAAATATAATTTTCTAATGTATTCTGGATTTTCTTGTGGTTATAAAGTTCTTCATCTAAAAGAATTTTTATGTGTTATTTGTTTAAGGATTTATTTCACAAACTGTTTGCGTCAAATTCAAAAAAAATATTTTGCATTCTGACACTAATTTTTAGTCTGAAGATTAAATTGTCATGTTTATTTCTATGGTGAAAAGGAGAGAAAATATGTTAACTTAAAAATGTTTACCTTACCATTTAATTAAAAAGTAAAATAAAACGGTTAATTTACTTGAACAGCTATAGTTAGTTTTGTTCTATTCAACCATATTTAATATAGTGGAAAAATAACTACTTTCTAGATTGTTTATAATGTCTTTTTTTAAACAAAGACAACTTTCAAAATTACTTATAATTATTTAATCTAAAATAATAAGTCTTATATATTTCTTATGGTGACAGAGCAGTGCATTGTCTATTTAATCTAATGTATCTAAGTTAGAGATACAACAAGCAATGGGATGCCAAAAGTGACTGTGTGTTGTGTGACTAATCCTCAGTGTCCTGTAGTGCTGGGCGGACATCCCATGAGTAATCTACTCATGAATGAAGGAAAGGTGGACAGCTTCGAACATCCATTCGAAGCAAAGATGGACAGCACTACGAACATCCATGGCACAGCTGGAACTCGAACCCGAAACCTCTGGCACCGAACACCAGAGCACTAATCACTCGGCCATCAAGCCCTTTTTTAAATATTTAAAAATAATTAATCAAAATGTGTTAACTATTTACGGCTAAGAATTTCGGGAAAGAGAAAATGATAAATTGACAGAATAAAAACTGATTTTGTGTTATAATTTTTAACATGCTATAATTTTAACATATATTTGAATAATGAATAACATACATTTTCAATATACAGCCATGCATACATTCTAATTACACTAAAAAGCAATTTGAAAAGCAAACAAGTTGATCATCTCCGCAATTTACAGATATGAGATTATTTTATTGAAAACGGTTATTTTTCTCTCTTACCTTGTCTAAAAACAGAACAAGAACTTGCATAAAATTTTCGTTCATAAATATAATCCGACACAGGACTGTCAGGTTTTAATTTCTCTTCCTATTTAAACAGTATTGTGAGCAGCGCTCGAGACATTTTCCACCCAAGAAGCAGCTGACAGCAGACGCCACACAGATTTGTGACTCCGAGCAAAATGCAACGCCGCGGAAAAAAAGTTTGTCCAGATCTTGCAATAAATCACATATTGTTTATTTTAATGGTGAAAATGAGAGAAACAATGCTAATTTAAAAATGATCATCTAACCATTTAATTAAAAAATTAAATAAAATGCTTAATTTACTTGAACAACTAAAATTAGTTTTGTGATATCCAAGAACACTTTTAAAAGTAATAAAGAGGAAAATAAATACTTTCTAGAGTGCTTATAATGACTTTTCAAAACAAGGACAATTTTCAAAATTACTTATTATTTTTATTATTTTATCAAAGAGATTCTCAAATCTTATATATTTCTTATGGGGACAGAGTAGTACATTGGTTATTTAATCTAAAGGAACTTAGTTTGAAATACAATAAGCAATGTGATGCCAAAAGTAACCGTGTGTGATGTGTGCCTAATGTTCAGTGTCCTGTAGTGCTGAGGGACTGGCATCTCATGAGTAGAAAAATCTCATGAAGGGAAAGGTGTCAGCTTTTGTTGTGGTGGAGTACCCGTAGATAGAAGTGTGCTTGTCTCCGTGACGCACATATACTCATATGAGAAATGAGCCTACGTTTTAAAGTGAATTCCGAACATCTACAAACACCCATGACATGCCGGGACTCTAATCTGAAACCTGTTGCACCTAGCGCCAGAGCATTAATCACTAGGCCATCAGGCTCTTTTTATATATTTAAAAATATTTAATTAAAATGTTTTCGCAAAATATTTCTGAACGACATGATAAATTAAAATAATAAAAACTGATTTTGTGGTATAATTTTTAACATACAGTCTTAACATGCATTTGAAAAATAAATAACATACATTTTGAACATACAGCTAAACATACATTCTTATTACACTAAAAGAAATTTGAAAAACAAACAAGTTGATCATCTTCACATTTTAAAGCAAACTGTTATTTTTCTCGTTTACTTTATTTCAAAGCAAATCAAAAACTTGCATAAAATTTTCATTCTAAATATACTATAATCCGACACACGACTGTCAAGTTTTCATTTCTCTTCCGTTTCAAGCAATATTCTCAGCAACACTCAAGACATTTTCCACTCCAACAAGTAGCTGACAGCAGACGCCAGACAAATTTGTTACTCCAAGCAAAAAATGCAACTCAACAGAAAAAGGTTTGTCGAAAAAGTTTGTCAATAAATCACATGAAATGAGGTTAAATTAAATGCGTTGCAAAGATTAAATGTACTTTCTGGATGCACTAGAGCAGGATTGCTTTGCTCGCGAAGTGTGGTCTGCAAAAACGAAAAAAATCCAAAAAAGAAAAGCCACTACTTATTATACTTTTATAAGGGATAAGAAAATTGAGAGAGAGTGAGTTTTGATTTTCGTACAAAGAAATGCAGGAAATTATGTATGTTTTAAAACTGTTTAACAATTTTTTGTCCATGTTAAAAAAAAAAATTTTTTTTTCTAATGACTTCTGTATTTTCTTGTGGTAGTAAACTTCTTCATCTAAAGGAATTTTTATGTGTTATTTGTTAAAGGATTTATTTCACAAACTGGTTGCGTCAAATTAAAAAGGAAAATGTGTTGTATTCCGACATGAACTTTTAGTCTGAAGAATAAATTGCCATGTTTATGTGGGTGGTGAAAACGACCGAAAATATTCTAATTTATAAATATTTATCTTACCATTTAATTAAAATTAAAAATAAACTGCTTAATTTACCTGAACAACTAAATTAACTTTTGTTATGTCCAATCCTGTAATTAAAAGCAATATAGAGGAAAATAAATACTTTCTAGAGTGTTTATAATGACTTTTCAAAACAGGGGTAACCTTCAAAATCACTCATTACTTATAATTATTGTATCAATAAGATTCTCAAGTCTTATTTATTTTTTGGCGATAAAAGCCGTGAATTGAGCACTTAATCTAAGGGAGTTTAGTTAGATATGCAACAAGCAATATGTGATGCAAAAATTTCTATACGTATGTAGGATATGGTATGATATGGTAAGATGAAAAACCTACCATTGGACTGAAAGATTGGTTGGTTTGGTTTGTCGCTGTACGGTCATTTTTGCACACTTTAGGCTAATTACACCGGGACCTACAATTTAACGTGGATTCCGAACCTTTAACAGGCATCCTTGACATCGCCAGGATTCAAACCTGAAGCCTGTATTACCAACGGCCAGAGCGCTAGCCAATTGGACATCAGGCCTCTGTACTGAAAGAGGAAGGTAGGTGCCACTTTTGAAAGCTTTTGTTCCAAATTATATAACAGCGTAATGTGTACCAGTTACCTCTCCTCATGGCGCACCTTGAATAACGTTGAATTTGTTATATACTTGTCGTTCAGATTGCATATGACCCAGGTCAAACTGTCATGCATTTGAAATAGAAAATATTTTTTTTAGTGCAAAAGTATTTGATTTTACATCATTGTTACCATGCATCACAGATGCATAAGATTGAAGCCTAAAGATGGAATGCAAAACAGCAAAACAGAACAAAACAGTAACTTAGCAAATTATCTTTGTCCATCTCTGAGTTCTGGCTTTGCACAAAATGTACAAAGGACTGTTATTTTTACCGATGCAGTGTAGATGTTCAGCAAGAAAATCATGTCCAATCTTCAAGTGGCTAGTCTCCAAGTGGCTATCCAAGTGGCCAAGTCTCCAGCTATTGTAATGGATCTAGGGAAAGTCTGGGATTTTACAAATCGAGTCCTTATTAATTTGGTGTCATAACAATAGGTCTCCATAGCAACCTGGCAAACGTAGCTCTAATCTTGCAAGAACTGTTACCCATTTAACATTACTCAGGGGGTACTTGCACTTTCAAAGTATGCTTGTAACATTACCCTCCCCTCCCTAAAAAAATGAATTAATTTTTATTTTACGATAGATACAGTTCGTATTAGGAAATTTTCACTTACATTTTGAAACAAGCTTCCATCTATAGAAAAAGTTATTTCAAATGTTTAAAATTGATGTTTCACTACAAAAAGTAAATTAATACTGAACGAAGACGTTACTATTGGAAACTGAAAGCTTATTTTTAAAATTTACTTAAATCAATTTACGTGACACTAAAATAAAAGATGCTTATAATGCAAAAATATATTTCTGAGAACTGTCATGCCATTATGCCATTTGATATTTATATTCCAGCACGATTGATACTTAACTATAAATTTTTTCCGTTTGAAGTACCATTTAAAAGAAAGAACCACGCACTTGTTACAAACAATTTGTATCAATTAGTATGATAGAAAGAATATAGCTACAAGAATGTTTATGTAAAGCTCATCTGTTAGAAATCCATCATTAATTTCTCACTTACTTACAGAGATTTGGACCTGCTCCAAAATCTTTTGTTGTGTAATGACTTGTATGATTTAATTACAAGTGGCCTTTTAGCAGTGATAGTCTTATAAATTTGACGCTAAAAATAGTTAGAGTAGTTCCATTGAGAATTATCAAATAAACAGCAAACTAATTTAATGCTCAGTAATGATTGTTACAGAAAATCAATGATTATGTTGTTTATGAATGAGGATGTTATTTTAAATCGTTGTATAGTAGCACTCTAAAAATTTTCGCCAATGTTTAATTCTCATTATAGTTATAAGTAAAGCAGAAATAATTAAAAATTTCAAATGATTTCAACCTGAAATAATCTCAGTATATCCCAAATAATTTGTATAGTTTATTAGATATATTTTTACAATTTGAAAAAAATCATAAACTAATATTTTTTAAGCCTAAATAAATCTCACAAAAGATTTCAATTATAATTCAGTATCTTTTCAAATTTTTTTTTTCAAAATTTTCCAGACAAATTAAATTTTCGATCGTAGTTATGAGATGTTTCTTCGCTCACAATTTACTACATTAAATAAAAAAATCATTCGTTTGGATTATTTAATTGTTTTTATTTAATATTTATTTACATAGTTATATCTGCATGAATCAAGGTCAAACAAATATACTCCAGTAAAAGTTTATGAATAATTATTAGTTTGCACTTAAAAAATACTTATGCTCTAAAAAAAAATTCTTAAATTTCCGTTCTAAGTGATTCTGTTTTTCTTTTTAATGACGGGACATTATTGTTGAATTTGATTTGTCGCTTTACGGTCATTTTTGTGTACACTTTGGGCTAATTAGACCAGGACTTACAGTTTAAAGTGAATTCCAAGCCACTAAAAAACATCCATCTAACGCCAGGATTCGGACCTGTAGCCTGTTTTACCAAAAGCCACAGCGCTAGCCAATTGGCCATCAGGCCGCCATTATTGTTAGAGCAGACCGACTAATTCAACAAGAGTGAGAAGTTACAAAACCTATGAATTTTATTCTCTTCTATCTATGTATTCCATCATAATCTCGTCCTCGTAAAGTATGAAACTTTCGAGGTTTTATGTTCTTCCAATATGTATTATCTCATGCGTGACATATTATTGAATAAAACAATTTTAAATGCATATTAAAAGGACTCTTTTAATTGGATTAAGTCTTTATCGATTAACGAAATAGTTTTCTTTCAGTAGAGAAATCAATTATCTGCCAGTAGACAGATGGCCTTGGCCCACAACGTGGTTGTTGCGTCACTGAAGAAGAGGAAGTACAGAAAACAATTGTCTAGCATTTAAGCATCTCCAGGTTGTCTGCCGGACATTTCTAATTTTCTTAAAGGACAACTTTATATTCTATTGAACATTAATTCTAACAATTATAAAAAAACACACATAATATGTTGTAATTCAAGATCTGGGAGACATTGTTTTATAGAATGAACCAAATTATCGTCCAGGAAATACATGCAAATCTAAGATACTTGGCTGCAAAGCTTATTCTGTAACACGTATACAGTAAAATTACAAAACTAGATCTAATAAAAACTGTTCATATAATCGTTCAACCAGCCTTAAGGCAGAAGAGTTAGGAAGTCATAAGCTAATAAAAATAACTGTAAACAATAAAAAACTTCTGTGTTAGTGATTGCAGAATGGTAATGGAGAAAATAGAGGACTTCAAAGAGAAAACTTACATTCTTACAGTAAGCATGGCGACTAGGGTATTATATTGAGAGATTGAGTGTCATTTGCTGGAGTTGGTGATATTAATCATGCTAGGAAATATGTCTCTAAAATAAAGAATTAAGGAATTATGTCTCTGATGTAAGAAATTAAAGAATTACGTTATTGATGTAAACAATTAAGGAATTATGTTACTGATGCAGAAAATTAAGGATTTATGTTCTTGGTGTAAACAATTAAGGAATTATGTCTCTTATGTAAGGGATTATGTTACTCATGTAAAAAATGTTAATGTTGTTATGTTACTTATTAAGTTAAGTTACATATATTACTTATGTTATTTTTTACTGATGTAAAAATTAAATTATTTATTATTAAAATTATTATTATGTTCCTGTGTATATAATCAAGAAATTATGTCCTTTGATGTAGAAAATTAATGAATTACTTCTTGATGTAAATAAATTAAGGAATTATGTTATTGATGTAAAAAGATTAAGGAATTATGTTCCTGATGTAAACAACCAATGAATTATGTTCCTGGTGTAAACAACCAAGGAATTATGTTCCTGGTGTAAACTATTAGGAATTATGTCTTTGATGTAAACATTTAAGGAATTATGTCAATGTAAACATCTAAGGAATTATGTCAATGTAAACATCTAAGGAATTATGTCAATGTAAACATCTAAGGAATTATGTCAATGTAAACATCTAAGGAATTATGTCTCTGATGTAAACATTTAAGAATTATGTCCTTTGTTACAGAAAAATAATGAATTGCGTCCTGATGTAAAATATTGCGGAATTATGTTCTTGGTATTAAAAATGAAATAATTTTGTCCCTATTAGGAAAAATTTCGAGATAATAGTTTAAGCAATGATTAAATAATTTGTATAATCGCAATATAACGAACAAATATTCATAACTAATAACCCATAAAATGAAAGTCAGTTTATTCAGCGACATCCAACAATGTATATAATAAGTATAAAAAAATGATAGAAATTAACATTCAATGTTTCTCTAACGTCGTTTCCATTAACTATGTTTGGTTATGGTTCTGTCTAATATTTATTCGTAGGACAAGACGTCTGTGTTTATTCAGGAAACAGATGCGACAGAAAATCGTATTGAATATGGAATTTTGCTTCCCATGTTAAACATTCGAGGGATAGAATTTACAAAGAAAAAAATTGGGAATTGTTTTGGCAATATTGAATTTATTTTTATGTATTGAGTTTCCTGTTTCATATTATTTTAATATTTGACGCAACTGCTTGCAAATGACATATTTCTTTTTAAAAATAAAATTATAAATATAGTTTCTTTTTATATTAGGAAGAAGTATATACATGAATATTTGAATTTTATGTACATAATTCTAATTCTGAACAATTTTGTATTTCCCTTTATTTTGTTTATGTGCTTATATGTGTTATTATTTGTGATACAAGTAATTTATATATGTAATATGTATATATGTATACAAGCAATTTATATATGTGTTATTATATGTGTTATTATTATGTGTTATTATTATGTGTTATTATTATATGTGTGCTTATATGTGAATTTATTTATATGTATCAGGTCTCTGGTTTGATATTGTTTTAATATTTGACACAACTGCTTGCAAATGAGACATTTCTTTTAAAAATAAAATTAAACTTTCAATATAAATATAGTTTTTCAATATAAATATAGCTCTAATCAAGTAATTTATATATATTTTACGTAAATTTTAATAGTTTAATAATGAAATTTTAGTGCAGATCAAAATTTGTGATAAAAAAAAATTCCCAATATAAAATTGTTCAATTTATTGTGCTATTGTGCAGCATCAGTTTTTGCATCGTTAAAAAAATAAATATTGCGGTTGTTTACTGGTTTCTGAAAAAGTCAGGAAGAATTAGAAATGAGTCGAGTTTCGAGTTTTATTATGATTCCTATAAAAGGGGCTTGCTGGCCGATTGTTTTTTTGTTTGCACACTTGTGCACACTTTAGGCTAAACAGACCGGGACCTACAGTTTAAAAGTGGATTCCGTACCACTACAAACATCCATGGCACCGCCTGGATTCGAACCCGAAACCTGTGGTACCGAGCGCCAGAGCGCTAGCCACTCGGCCATTTAGGCCCGCCTGATGTCCGAGTGGCTAATGCTCGGTGTCATACGTTCTGGGTTCGAGTTCCGGTGGTGTCATGGGTGTTCGTATTGGTTCGAATCCATTTTAAACCGTAGGTCACTATCTAATAGGACTACTACACCACATCACTATGTCTAGAGCTCAGTTGCCTCTTTACAGTTTGGAGAATGATGTCGGTGAGAGGTCTGATTGGGCTCTGTGACACACTACGGTCATACGAGACAGGCACCTACAGATTAAAGTGGATTCCGAACCACTACAAACATTCATGGCACCGCAACATACTGGTCCTCGAAACCTGTGTTATCGAGGACCAGACACCACTGGCAATATGCTTAGAATTTGATTTGATTATACAATTAAAAAAAATGCTCTTCATCAACTTTAATATTCAATGAAAAAGAAATATAAAACAGGATTCAATTGTTTTGATAATGGCTTTACAATAACTTTTATCTGTAAGATAAAAATTCTTTTTTTTCAATTCCTTCTATTAGCTCACACTCTCCCTATATATATCTTGTTCAAATTTTGAATCGTTAATAAAATACTTTTTATTCATCCACTCACGTTCAAATTTTTTTTTTAACTTGTAGGGGATGACAATACAGTTTAGTTTTTTTTTTTTTAGATTTAAGTTGCATGTATCTAATAATAGATGGTGCCAGATAAACTTGAAAAATGAATGAAAATTATTTATAAAGGACTTTTTGCAATATAGTGAAAAAAAAAGTAGGAATTGACTTAAATTTTTTTTTTATTATTACTTGTTTAAAATAGAAATACTAGTACTGACTGTCAATCTAAATACCTTTTTGCAAGCAATGTATAAATCATGATCTTGTAATATGTCTGAAGAGAAACAATGTTTACAAAGATCATGCTAGCGTTTAGGGAATAAAATGTAAATAAACTACGTGATATCACTCGCAAAACTCTCGAGATATTGCTTCCAGTAAAATGTCACGCATATTGAAATAACTAGATTTTTTTGAAGCAGTTCAGTTTACGATATTGAAAAAAATGGAAAGCATACAAGAGACATTACTTCTCAAAACAACAGGTAATATGAGAATCTTGAAACATCACACATTCAAGGTTAATACGACCCATGGGTGGGATACAAGACGTCTACTTTGATGTTAATGCAAACTGAAAAGCTATTTTGGAGATTATTTGGCTTGTTTTTTACTTTGTTCTGAAAGATTCTCATGTTTTTAGATTAGAACTTTCTTGGCCTGTTGCATTTGCATTTAAATGAAAAGTATGCAAGTTCATTGGAAGTTTAACCTGTTTGGAAATGAATTTTTAAATGAAGAAAAAGGAGTCTTGACTTTTTTCTTTAAATTTTATTCATTTTATATCTACATATATACAAAAACTGGAAAATAAATTAGAAAAATTATTTTAAAAAATGTGTTCACATGTGTAATTGTTGAGATTTAATGATAAATCATGCATAAAATAATATTAAATGGTAATAACCCTATAAATAATAATAACTCTATAAATTATATTTATTTCTTTAAAATGATCTAATGATCTAATGATATTGATTTCTTTACATAGATTTCCATTCTTTAAATTAGCTCCTTTCTCACAAATTTTGTTAAGATTTCAATAAATTGAAGGGTTTTTTTTGTGTTTCATTTTTTTGATAATGACTTATAAAATTTAACAATATAATATTTAAAAAAGTAGCGTTATTATGTGTGATCTGATGGCCGAGTGACTAGCGCTGGAGGCCACAGGTTTCGGGTTCGAATCCCAGTGGCCTCATGGATGTTTGTAGTGGTTCTTGAATCCACTTTAAACCGCAGGTCCTGATCTAATATGACTACTGGCCGTACGGTTGACAACACTATTCCATAAAAAGAAAAACATCTCCTGTCTCGAAATATGGCAAACGTCAGACGGCCTTGGTCCACCATGGGACTGTTACGCCAATGAAGAAGAAAAGTGTTAACATTTGGTACCTGATGGCCGAGTGACTAGCGCTCCCGGTGCCACAGGTTTCGAGTTCGAGTCCTGCCGGTGCCATGGATATTTGTAGTGGCTTTGAATCCACTTTAAACCATAGAATCCTATCTAATAAGACTGCAGACAGTTAGGGCGTAGGTCTGACAACCCAACCCCGTAGAAAGAAAAACATCTCCTGTCTCGGAATCTGCCAATATGCAGACGGCCTTGGCCCACCATCGGTCTGTTGAGCCAATGAAAAAGTGTTATTATGTGGTACTTTGTGACTACAGGTTCCACAGGTTTCTGGGTTCTGAGCAGCAATCTATTGGTAGATATATGCAACTTAAATCTAAAAAAAATAAAATTTATTAATTAAATTTAATTACTGAATTAATATTTGAAAAATTTATTAAAATCCAAGTGTCATCCACTACAAGTTTAAAAAAATGTATTTGAACTTGAGTGGATGAATTCAAAAATTATTTTATTGACGATTAAAAATTTGAACAAGATATATATAGGGAGAGTGTGAGCTAATAGAAGAAATTTAATAAATAAATATCTGATATATATATATATATATAAATAAATAAATACTTAATATCAATAAACATCTAAAAAACAAATATGAAAAATATCTGAAGAATTAATGAGGCTAATGGCTGAGTTCATTACGACGTTTTTTCCAGGTGCTATTACATTTATAAGATTATTCGTGATATTTTATTCTTTATGTGAAATTCCATTCTCATGTTTTTAGATTAAACCTTTTCTATCTTGTTGCATTTGCATTTAAATGAAAAGAAAGGAAACTCATTGAATGTTTAGCATTCTTAACTACTCAACATAAGGTTGGTTTTTATTTGCAAATGTTTTTGTTATACTAATTGCTAAAGGCAATTCGTGTGGAATTCTTGTTTTTACACGTTTTTTCGCCAAAACAACGAAAGTGATATTTCTAAGTAAAGAGCTTATATCATTGTTTAGTTAACTGAGAAAAGTAAATGCTTATAAAACTTAGTATTTTTTTTTTTATTTTATGTCTAGACTTTTTCTATTAACTTGAATTCACTCTTTAGTAACATTTGTTACACCATATATTTTCATTTTAAATAGAAATAGAATATTTGTTAGTTTACACATTCTTAAATTGATTATATATAAAATATTATAGATTCTAAAAATAATATTTTGTCTTTGAATGTAATAAATGTGAGAATAAGGACCTGATTCCGAAAGTGACTAGTGCCACAATTTCGGGTACGAGTTCCGAAAATGCCATGGATGCTTGTAGCAGTTTGGTTTTGGTTTCTTTTTGTCGTTACGGTCATCTTATACACACTTTAGGCTAAACAGACCGGGACCTACAGTTTTAAAGTGGATTCCGAACAACTAACAAACATCCATGCCCCCACCAGGATTCGAACCTGAAACCTGGGATACGAAAGGCCAGAGCACTAGCCACTTGGCCTCCAGGCCGATGTGTAATAGTTCGGAATTCACTTTTTGGAATTCATTCAATTCACTGTAGGTTCCTGTTTAATATTATTGTTGAGCGTAGGGCTGACTACCCTACCCCTTAAGCTTAACATCTCTGGTTTTGGAATCTGGCAGAAGGCTATCTTCCAACATGAACTGTAGCACCAGACAGGTAGTTAAATGTAGAAATAAAAAAATTAAATAAAACCCAACTATAAAACCTCTATAGTGAAAACGAGCAAAATATTTTTAAAATCCATCTATTTTAAAAACTATTATCTCGTCTATTTGCATTTCATTTTTTTTTTTCTTTACATGAAAAAGCAGATATATGACAAATACTTGAAGTTAATCTATTCAAATTTAATTAAAGTTAACAAATTTTTTTTTTACAATTTTCTTCTTATTAAAAGAAGCAACAGCCCCATAGTGGGCCAAGGCCGTCTGCCTATTGGTAGATTTCTAGAAAGGAGAAAGTTTCCTTTATGAGTTTTTTTTTTTTTTAGGGTTGTCAGCCCTACGACCGGGGTGTCAACCTCTACAGTAATATTAGACCGGGACCCACGGTTTAAAGCAGATTCCGAGCCACTACAAACATTCATGGCACCACCGAGACTTGAACCCGAAACCATATAAAGTATTCTAGTGGAACCCAGCTCCAACTAATTTTTTTTTTTTTGCTATACTTAAATGCAGAAACATAAACAATTTAGAAGTTACATATTTGTAATTTTAAGAAAGAAAGATTTATTATCATTTTTTTAAATATTTTTAAGTTTTCCTATTTTAAAATCTTAACGCAAATAATTACCATATTTGAAAAGTAAATTTATTCACTACTTCGTCATAATTACACCGGCCTGATGGCCAATTGGCCAGCTCTCTGACCATTGTTGCTTCAGGTTCGAATCCTGGCAGTAGCATGAACATTTGTTAGTGATTCGGAACCCTTGTTAAGCCGTAGGTCCCTGTCTAATTAGCCAAAGTGTGCAAAAAATGACCGTAGAGCGACACACTAAACCAATTGTCATAATTATAATCAATTTAAGTTATTGAATTTAAGAAATTTGTAATTATATTTTCTTATAATATTTAAAAATTTCTTATAAAGTGAGAAAATTGACAACACTTAAAAACTAAACAAAAAACTGATTTTGTTTCCTCATTTCAATTCCCCCTATTAGCTCACATTCTCTCTGTATATATCTTGTTCAAATTGTCAATCGTTTATAAAATACTTTTTATTCGTCCGCTCAAGTTCAAATACATTTTTTTTAACTTGTAATGGATAACATTTGATGTTAATACAGTTTTTCAAGTATTAATTCAGTAATTAAAATTAATTAACTAATTATATTTTTAGATTTAAGTTGCATACATCTAGCAATAGATGGCGCCAGATAAACTTCAAAAAATGAATGAAAATTATTTATAAAGAACTTTCTGCAATAGAGTGAAAAAAAGTAGGAATTGACTTGAATTTTTTTTTAATATTACTTGTTTTTGTGTATTTTATTTTGATTTTTACAATAATTGCACAAAAATGCTATAAAATATTTGAAATAAAACAAAATATTTTAAATTTACAATTTATCTATTCTTTACTTGAAAACCGTTGTTTCGGTGCATATAAATCCAACACTTAAAGCCCGTCCAAGCTGCTCTTCTGCCCATATAAAGTATTCCGTTGTTTGTCTTGAAGAAATGTTTATTCAAGTTCCTTTAGAACCAAAGCACTTGCAGCGGAATCATATGACCACCAGTGCTTTAAGTTCCTTACAGACTGGGGGACCGGAGTGCTTCTGTCCAATATTCTCTGGAAAGCATTGCACTATCGATAAATTAGAATGTGGCAGTGGCTTGCTTATATTGTCACGCAAAAAGATCTACGAATATATTCAAAACAATCCCAATATATTTGTACAGGATATAGATGTATCATTTTTCAATTCCTTCTATCAGCACACACTCTTCCCCTATACATATCTTGTTCAAATTTTCAAGCGTTCTCATAAAAAATACTTTTATTCATCCACTCAAGTTCAAATGCATTTTGGAATTTGTAGTGGATGACACAAAGTTAATACAGTTTTCTCAAATATTAATTCAGTAATTAAATTTAATTTGTGATTTAATCTTTTTTTTTAGATTTAAGTTGCATGTATGTATCAATAGGTTGGCGCCAGATGTAGAAGAAAATTTCAACTTTATTTATAAAGGACTTTCTGCAATATAGTGATAAAAAAGTAGGAATGACTTAAAAATTTTTTATATTACTTGTTTCTTTGCGATGTAAATAAAGCAACAAGTAACCGTTAACGTTGAATTATTTGAGCCGACATTATATGTAATGACTAATGTATCGGATGTGTAACGATATAATAAACTGTATAGAAATTGTACGTATGCTCTAATTTCTCCTCACTTGAAATTTTCTTTTTTTCCTTCTGATCTTTACTACATTTTATCTAGGTAAAAATAAAAACATAGAAAATTTTTTTCAAGCAATATTTTTAATGAAAAATTATAGAAAAAAAGTGTTGATTGGTTTAGTTTGTCACTCTACGGTCATTTTCTGCTAATTAGAGACCTACAGTTTAACGTGAATTCCGAACCACTAATAAATATTCATGTCACTGGCAGGATTCGTACCTGAAGCCTGTGGTACCAAAGACAGAGCGATAGCCAATTGGCCATCAGGCCGCAAAAAATTATGTGGAAGAATTGTATATTTATTTAATGCCAATATTATTTAGATAGGGCCTGAATGGCCGAGTGGCTAGCGCTCTGGCGCTCGGTACCCACAGGGTTTCGGGTTCGAGAGTCCCGGCGGGTGCCATGGATACTTGTAGTGGTTCCGGAATCCTCTTTTAAACCGTAGGTCCCCTCTACTGGATCGTAGAGTGTTGCGGGGCATTGTTACTCCTCGTCCGGGGCTTATATTTAAGTTACACGCGCCCCCTGGGTAATGCAAAGTGAGTAATGTCTGTTCAGTGCTTGCCTTAAGGCATCCAAGACAGCTGTCTATGTGTTTACCAGCTGCATTAGAACAAAAATATTATTTAGAAATACATTATTTTTTTATTATTTAGAAAATATATTATTTTTGAAAATTTCACAGTGTAAAATATTGAATGCAAATTAGTAGTTCTGCTGTCATTTAATATCTTTGGAAAAGTTTGTGGTAAACAAACTTTGAAAGCATTTACATTATCTGCTCGTGGCTGCTTCATGAAATTTTGAGTTTGACATGTTTTGGATATCATTCGACATCATTTATCTAAAGAATTACAATGGTGGACGACGAATAGATGCGAATCAGAGCCAATCTTATGTAGCAAAATGTGAGCACTTTTGCAATTCATAAATGCATTTGAAAGGTATAGCCGAGAAGACACAGCCGAAAACATGTTGTTGTTCCTTATCCCCTTGATTTAGAATTCTAAACCAAGTTCAGTAGATCATGCTGCATCAATAGATCGTAAACGGCCTCCCTCTCCTTCAACAGTTGCCTGAGAGGCACCAATACAATCGAAGAGATGAGAGTGGAGACGCGATGGCCGAACAATGACAAAGGGTAAATGTCTTTTTCGTCTCCATTGAAGGTCAACTCTTAGTGTGGCCAGTCCTTAGTCTAGCTAAAGCCGTTTGAGCAGATCAAGGAGGACAGGAGCACTGCAAGGACGTACCAGGATATTTAGCGTACTATGCATGAATTGGTGGAACCTCCCTAGCGATATTCACTCTGGCTAACATTCGGTATTCACTTGGCCGAAAACATACAAATACAAATTCAGCAGATGAGGGTTAATTTTTAGGTCACTGCAAAAAGCACAGAATCGCTACACTAACCACTTCAAATGTTCTCAAAGCAGTGCACCACATCAGCAATGCGCAAAAGGCTTGAGGGAGGGGTGATTTATGCTAGAAGAGAATTTATGTTGTTTCTTATTCCACTTGGTAGACAAAAACATCTAGACCAAGTTCAAGAACTCATGTGGTCTCAGACAGGAAACAGTGGGTACCTTCTGTTGTGATGGGAGCACCAAGTCTGAATGGGCTCCGTGACGCTGACTTTTTACGGGGTAGGGTTGTCAGGCCTAAACCAAAGCTTTATTGTCAAATTAGATCTTGACCTAAGGCTTAAAAGTGTATTCCGAAAAAACCCGACAAACATCCATGGACTGTCGGGACTCGAACCTGAAACCTGTGGCACCGAGAGCCAGAGCGCTGTCACCCTGGGTTTATATTATAAGTTTTTATGCAAGAAGGCCAGCATAAAAATGATAGGTTTTACTTAGGCAGCATGCAAGCAAACAAGTGAACAAACCAATATAGGTGGATTTTGTATGTGATTATTTTCAAATAGATTTAAAAATATTTTCGCTGTATCAGGGACTGTAAACAACTATTATCTC